>JAHBMJ010003854.1:31692-59962 GCA_018398765.1 Chromera velia | reverse complement strand
CCCTCGCGTAGCTACGAATTCACCCGAAGGAATGACTCGTTCGTTGCGACAGCCAGCAGCACGGCAGACCATCAGCGTGTCGCATTCCAGGGGGCTGAAGCAGGTAGCGCGTTCGATTGATACGTTTTCTTGTGGGGGTGCACAGCCTGTTTTCAATCCACACGGCGGAACCGAAAGAAAGGGAAAGAAAGTAAGTCTTATCCTTGCACTGCAATTCGTAGGAAGAGGAAGGTGCCGTTGTTCCGGGGCAGTTCGATTCAAAGTATCGCTCCCGCCTTTTCTCCCCAGTTGTTCGATTCTTCCTTTCTTCCCTACTTTCTGCGGTTAAAGCTCTCCCTCTTCGTTATTCATTTAAGGGAAGTTCGGTCCAGCCAGGGATGAAGATGATTCATTCGAAGTCAGCACAGAAACCATTGATGATATTGTCATGCACACAAACATGCGAAGCGGTAACGGAACAGTGAAAGAAAGGAAAGGATGTCGCCTTCCTCACTCACCCCTTTCCCCCCCTCCCAAAGCGGGAACAACGGGAAAAAACAGACGAACAGACAGTCTGATGGGTTCTTGATAATACAACACGGGGGGGAGGGGAGGAGCTGGGAGACTCATCACAGACAGACAAATAGGAAGGACGGACGAAAGAGTAAACAGAAGAAAGGAGGGAAGAAAGAAATGGAATGAACGATCTGGCCGGATGATCGGCTGCAAGAAGTAAGCAAAGGAAGGCATCGAGTGAGTGAGTGAGTGAGTGAGTGAGTGAGTGAGGTGGTGGTAAGTGAGTCAGCAAGTCAGTCAAGTCAGACGGAAACCCAAAGACCCCTCACCCTAAACAGATAAAAAGAAAGAAAGAAAGAAAGAAAGAAAGGACGAGAAAAAGTGAGAGAGTCGAAGAAGGAAAGAGAGTAACGAAAGGGAGAAAAAGCTCACTCTTGCTTCTTCGCCTGCTGCCTGCGGCGTGATGCCAGACACACAGACAAACAGAAAGAAAGAAAGAAAGCTTCACCGACCATTCGGCCGTCCGAACCAAGGAACGACAGATGAGTGAAAAAAAAAATGGATCGGTCCTTTTTTTTTTGCTTCGTTTCTTCGCGCGCGCGAATAAAGATCCAAAAAGAAGGAACAACAGAAATGGAAGAAGGAAATAAGGGTAGGCGGAGGAGAATGGGAGGAAAAGATGTAAAGATGAGAAAAAAGAACCCAGAGAAAGAAAAAGGAAAGGAAGAAAAAAAAGGGGAGGACGAAGAAGAATGGTAAACCACACCGACAGAGAGAGAAAAAAACGTTCCCCCCAAATAAAGATACAGCCGTCTACCTTGCCAGCCAAGCCTTGCTCGACCGACTTGCGACACTGTTACACCTACGCATCACCCCTGCCCACAGCCTGCTACAGGCTGCTGGCTGGCTCTGTCGATTCGAAAAACAAAAGAAGTTCAAGAAGAAATTTCTCGAACACAGAAACGGACAGGACTCTTGAAAAAAAAAAAAGATACTGGGAGAGCAAACGGAAGGAAGGCACGACGCAAACAGCTGATTCTCCGTCTCTTTCTTGCATTCTTTAATTCATCATGCCCTCATGCTCGCAGATCCATCCATCAATCCGTGCATCGCATTCTTCATTGTCTTCTCCATGTCCACCGCAAAAAAGAAAGTGGGGATGCAGAGACAACCCCCATTTGGCACCCTTAGTGCTGCCACCCGAGCCTGTCTGCTGGTGACCGCCTTCCTAAAAGAAGATAGATGCTCGATTGGCAAGAGAGGGAACTCACCTTCCCTCATTTGTTCTTTTCGTCAGGCAGGAGCCTTCTCTTCTCTTCTCTTCTCTTCTTTTTCCTGCTCTTTTCTTCTTCTCTCTTTACCTTTCCTCATCCAATGCACGCCTGCATTCCAGAAAAAAACTTCTGTTTTCCTTTTGTCCTTCTCTTTGCTGGTTCGAAATTGCGTTGGGCTCTAGAGAGGGAGGGAGGGAGAAGAGGGAGACGAAGAACTAGAGAAATGACGAGAGAGCAAAAAGGGGAGTGAGAGAGTGAGTAGAGGGAAAGAAATAGAGACAGAGAAAGAACTAGTGAGTGAGCAAAAGAGAGAGGCAGAGAGAGGCGAAATCGCAGCGAGGCGAAATCGCAGAGAGAGACAGAAAGAGAGCAAAAATAGGAACAACAGGGCAAGACAGCCCGTCCGAAGAAAAGATAGAAAGCGAAAACGGAGGGAGAACAAGAACTATGTGTGAGGGGGTGAGGGTGGAAAGGCTGGAAGAGAGAGGTAGTCGAGGTAAGACGAACGATTGATTTTTTGAGGGGGCGAGAGCAGAACTATTGGGAACATTTATTTGAGGGAAAGGGGAGAGAAGGAGAAAATCTTCAAGTGAGAGAAGAAGACGAAAGAGAGAGCTGCATGAGTGCTTTAATTGAAGGAAAGATGCCTCCTCCTCCAGCTTGTTGTGTATTATTTCTGTTGATCAAAATTTGGAGCGAGGCGGTCTGTCTGCATGCATGCATGTCGACAGGTCGAGCGAGTGAGTCCATAGGCCCATGCAAGCACGCAAGCAAACAAACGCGAGTGAGATCGTCTTCCCTTTCGGAAAAGGAAAGTCGTGCCTGGTGACCAGCCTTGCCAGAAGAAAGTGTGTGAGTGATTGAGTGTGAATGTGTAAATTGAGGGTGATAGTTGAGTGGGAAGGACGCTTGCCATCATAAACACAGGAATTGCATCACGCACATGCATTGTTGATTCACTTTTGGCATCATCATCATCATCCAATCAAACATCGGGCTCGTCTCTTATCTTTCCTTTGGTCTTCCGCCCTTCCAAGTTCCGTCTCTTTCTCTCCCCACAGTCTTTTTCAATGTTCTTCAATCATCTCTTCTGAAATCTCCTCTTTGGAGTCATGCCTGTCTCCTTCGTCTGCCCTGCATTTATCTACTTGCCCCGGCCGGCCGACGCTCGGTCGTTCCTTCTGTCTGTTCTCTTCCTTCTGTCAAACAAACAGGACGCCAAACAGAACGAAAAGGTTCAAGACGACGATCATCAAAGAAAGCAAAACAAAACCAGGAGGGAGAAACGAAAGGGGGCACGGATCCCTCCGCATCCCTCGGTCCTTCCTTTATTCCTCAACTCACCGCCCTTTGACAAGTGAGTGGGTGGGGGAACCGATCGGATCAGCAACACGCGCTGCGGGAGCAGCAAGCGGAATCCTCCATGGGAACTCCCTCTCTCACGCAGAAAAGCGAAGGGCAGGAAGACAGAAACTGTCAGGGAAAAAAGAATCGAACAAAAGATACACACAGAACGAAAAGAAAAGGACACACAGAGACACACGGACAGACGCATACATACGAGGAGTGCGAACATTTCGTTCTGCAACACGGACATGCAGATCCTCTTTTGCTCTCTTTCTCTTTTCCTGCTTACACACACGTACACACGTCATTCTCTTGTTATGTGCTTTCCTTTTCATTTTTTCTGTTTTCCTTCATGTCTCAGTTGACTCTCCACTCCTCAACTTGACACTGCAGCCGCCAGCACTGGCAGCAGTTAGTTAATGTCCCTGCTCCGACCTCCGCCCCCCCTCCCCCTCTCTCTTCTCCCTAGGAAAGACCACCCCCGAGTCCACCGACACGCTGCCAGGCAGACAATGAGGAGAAGGAATTACCGAGAGAGGACGAAAAAGAAGCAACAAAGAAATGAGGCAAAGGAGAAAGAAGAAAGAGAGAAGGAAAAGAAAGGAAGAAGAGGAAGAGAGGGGACCTAACTGCCCCATCGTCGCACAGCGCCATCCGCAAAGCGCCACAGTGCAAGTCCCCCACTCCGATTCATTCATGCACGCTCTGTCACGTAAGCACTCTCGTGCAAAGAACAACTTCCTTCCTGATACAATCATCTGATTAACGCAGGCCGCTTTTAGAATTCTTTTTGTCTTCATCCATCTCTTCTCCCCTCTTTACTACTTCTCTTCTTGTTTTCCTCCGATTGGGCGGTCAAGCTGTCTCATCTGTGTGTGTCTGGCGTCTTCCATCTGCCTCCATGTTTCTTCACCTCCGTTGCGATTTCGGATGTCTTGTCGGATAGACGTGGAATTGCGTGTGTTCTCTTTCCGCTTCTCCTTCCGGCAGCTTGTTTTCACTGTTCACTTCTTCACACCAACATTTCTCTCTCCACTTCAGTCAGGAAGGAGGAGGAAAAAGGAGAGAGCAAACAACGAAGGAAGAGAGGGACAAAATTGGAAGGAGGAGAGTTCGCTTTCTTCCGCCTTCGACAGTCCGTATCATTCTTTCCCCCCCCTCCTCTGCTTCTTTTCGACGTTGGGAGGTTCACAAGAGACCAAAACGATGAGACTGCTTGCTTGCTTTTTCATGCACGCTCAGTCTGTCGAACCGTCGCTCGCTCAGTGACTGACAACCTCAGTAAGTCAGTCGAGCAGCAGGAGGCAGGACAGGAGCGACAGATTACGCGCTGCCAGACTGTCGAGGTACACACACACACAGACAGACAGACTGAAGCCAGTGGAAGTGGAAGAATGGCAAAGGCAGAACAGCACAACCTGCACACTTGGTCCCAAAGCAACAGAGGAAAAGAAGAGGACTTGACTTCTGGATTATACCAAAAGGGACGGACAGAAACAGCCGTAAGAGGGAGGAAGGAAGAAATGAAAGAAGGAAAGACAGCTGACTTACGTACTCATTGAATACTTTCATTCATTTCATTTCTGTCATGCCACGACATTCATCCATCTGCTCTTCCTTCATCTGCTCTTTTGTACACGACCGACCTACTACTTTCCAACCCCTATTTTTTCTTTCTGCCTTTCAGTCGGCCAGTCAGCAAGGCACTGATTCACTCACTCCATTCAGATTCTTCTTTCCCTCCCACACGTCGAAAGACCAAAAGCAGAAAGAACAACAACCGCCCATCCATCCATCCAACCATCCAGACGACGACAAAACAGCAACCACTTTACTATTGAGGCTACATGCAGACGCCTGACTGCAGCCTCCGTACGGTGGGCCAGCTCCGACCTGCCGGAAGCGACCGTTTCTCGGTACTTCCAGGAAGGAAGAGCAGGAAAAAAACAAACAAAGCAGCCATTGAAGAAAACAAAAACGACAACTGGCAAGTTGTCGTCTCGATTTTCCCTGCGCTTTTGACCTATTTCCCTTCTGCGTCTCCTCTTTCACTCACACAGGCAGGTCTCAAAAATGCTTTCTTCCTTTTGGAAGCCATCTTTCTTGCAACTCTCCCTGTACTTTCCTCAATGACAACACACGGGGACAAGCAAATGCCCCCTACTGCCCTTCCCTAATGGAATCACGAACGCATAGTGCAGGCGACAACAGTCTCTTTCTCTGTCTCACTTTCCAGCCAACGTAGGCTGGAGTCTTCCTTCTTTCACTTTTTCATGAAGGTGTGCGAATTAAAAACACGGGCACGAAACGGTAAGGAATGCAATAAGAAAGGGGCACATGAAAAGAGAGAAGCATAAATTCACACATGTGAGGAAAGAGACGGAGATAGAGAGGGGAGTATCCATTCAAAATGGTGCACGCAAGACTTTGTGTGAGTGGAGAGAAGGAAAGATGTTCTTGTGAGGGAAAGGGCTGACCCCTCATGAGACACGGTCAGTGTGTGAGTGTGTTGAATGAGTTTGGCTGTTCAGAGTAGGACAGACAGACGGGCAGGAGAAAGACACCTCTCCCTCCCATTCTTTTTTCGTCCCCGTCCGCAGACCTGCCCTCTCGCCTTCCCTTTACTTACTGCCTCACTCGTCTGTCGTCTTTGCCTCGTTGCCACGAGCGACCAGACGTTTGAGGGCCTCCCACTCGCACACTCCGGGGGCGAACTCAGGGAGGTAGGCCTGCTTGGAGGCGTGCTCCATCACTGCAGCGGGAGGGGGGCGGAGCTTGCCCCCACTCGCCTTCATGACCTCCAGCTGGGTTCTACAGCTCTTGTCGAAGTAGTAGGCAAGCACCCATGCCTCGGCAACGCTCTTGGCCATCGTACAGAACCCGTGGTTGCGCATCAGCAAGACGTTCGACTTGCCGCCTTGCACAGCCTTCATCAGTCGGGGCTTCTCGTCAACATCGTCGCTGATGCCCTCCCACTCGTGCACGGCGACTTTGTTGTAGAAGTACGCAGACTCCTGGGCAAGGGGCACGAAGCCATCCTCGAGACAGCTCACCTGCAAATAAAAAAAGGGATGAGGTAACAGTAAGATGGGTGAACGACAGCAAAACAACTGAAGACAACAAACCGAAGCACGCACACAAACGTTTCCCCCCACCCACACTCACTCACTCACTCACGCAAGTTCATACACACACACACACACACACACACACACACACACACACACCGACACCGACACACACGTTGGGGAAGAGAGGGAGAGAGAAAGGTGGGGGGAAGAAGGGAGTGTTCTGCACCAGCCACACAAGCAGGAAAGAAGCAACATGGCCTCGCAGAGCGCTTGCAAGAACAACACAGAACAAACCTCAACCCCCCACTCACCGCTACTGTTGCAGGCGTGTGAAGATGGACAATGGCCTGAACGTCGGGTCTCGCTTCGTACACGGCCGCGTGGATGATGTCGGCGGTGACGTTGTCGGAAGAAGCCTTGTGAAGATCTTCAGGGGCGATCTCATCGAAGAGGCGACCACCAGGGGTGATGAGGAACCCCCCCTCCTCGAGCCTGGCGCTCATGTGGTTCCACACCAGTTCGTCCATGCCGAACTTTCTGGTGATGTTGTGGGCAGTCGCGAGGTCTTCCCTCTTCTTCCTCTCGTCATTGGCCGCCCTCATGTTTGAGGTCGTTTCGAGAGCCAGGAGAGTCTGGCCCCCCACGTCTTGCACGATTTGCTTCCTCACATAGAGGGTGTTCGTGGCAAAGTGGGGGAGGATGGTGGCCTTGGACTTTGCACAGGGGGAGAGGAGCCAATGCCCTTCGGGGAGTGGCTCTGGGTCGGTGCAGTCGAGGACGGCGTGGGAGATGACGCCCTCCTTGAGGGCCTTGACGAGGGCGTCTGTGCAGACCACACGACCCCTGGACATGTTCAGCAATACCGCACTTCTCCTCATTCTCCTCAACTGATCGAACCCAATCATTCTCGCGGAGCTTGCCGTGAGAGAGCACAGAGGCACAAGGATATCGACTTGAGGGAGCATCTCTTCGAGAGGCATCCACTCGATGTCCAATTCCTTCTCTGCGATGGGGTCTCTCTTCTGTGGGGGGACACAGTAGAGAATGCGACAGCTTCTCCAGTCCTCGATCGAACGCAAACGCTCAATGAGTGACCGAGCAATTCGACCCAACCCCACCACACCAATCGAGGCAGCCTCCATGGACACGCCCTCGGCGTGCCACCCGAGGCTCCACCCCTCTCGAGGGATCTGAGTCCCTGTGTGTGCGAACCCGCCCCTGAGGGAGAACACGATGAGCGACAACGCGTAGTCGGCTGACGCTTTCACAATCGCGTCCTTGCCGGCGTTGACCACCTGGATGTCTCTCTCTGCAGCGGCAGTCTGATCGATGTGGTCAAGGCCGGAGGACAGGGAGACGATCAGGCGGACGGAGGGGGGAAGAGCCTGGATGCGGGCCTTGTCCATGGGCTCCTTGATGGTCACGGCGACAACGTCCGTCTCGGCGGTGGGGGGTCCGACACGGAAGTCGCACAGGGGAACGGGTTGGGGGTTCACGGGGGGGTGGGAGAGGAAGGAGACCACGTAGGGCTTCCGTGCCGAAACACAGCCCCACTTGAACACCCCTCTGTCCACCTGCCCGACCCTCTTGGTGAGGTTGTTCTTGTAGGTCTCGAGGAGCTCGAGGTCGATGCCGCTGCATGCTTTGGGGTCTTGGAGGAGACGGTTGACTTTTCTCAGCATCAGCTGGAAGGACCGCTTGATGTCGAGGGTGAGGTCCTCGAACGACACCTCCTGCCACCCTGCCTCGGTGAGCGTTCTGCACACCTCAGCAGGTGTCAGCCAGTCTGCAACCATGTTGGTTTGGCCGAACGACTGGAGCTCGTCCTCCGAAACCCCGGGAGCGTCACCCTTCATGAGGTCAGAGAAAACCAACCAACCGCCCCCCTTGGTGACACGGAGGGCTTCAGAGAAGGCGATGTGCTTGGAGAAGGCGTGGACGAATGCGTCCTGCGAGAAGCATCCGTCGAACTTCGCAGTCCACTCCTCGGGGAGCTCCATGTAGCTGCCCTTGCAGACGTCCACCTGGGAGGCAATTCCCTCCTTTTTGTTGGCGTTGGTGTTCTCCTCGTTCTGGTTCTCACACAAATTGAGACATGTACACGACACTTTTGGATCGGGTCTACAGATCAGACGCGCAGCAGCGCCAGTGCCCGATCCGAGGTCAACGTACTCGATCTTGCCGTCCTGCTTCTGCTGATGGATCTGCATGGCACGACGCCACATCCAATCAGTCATGCGAGCAGAGGCCTCACCGTACGCACCCTCCTTGTCCATGTCTACGCCTTCCCACTTTCCGAAGTGGATATTGTCCGTGCTGCACACAGGCAAAGGGATTCAAATGAAGACATGTGGAAGGCGTAAGCAGTTGTACAGCGCGGGGAAAAACCAACCGACGGAATTTCGTGCAGAGACAGACCGGAGTGAAAAAGCAGAAAAGCTACAAGTCTCTCTTCTGAAAAAGAGCTCAGGAAGCCTGTCATTTGAAGCTACCCAAGCAAACTGGGAGAGCAAGAAATCAAGAAGATAACCATACTGGAAAGAAAGAGAAAGAGCGGCGTTCAAGAAAACCTCTCTGGAAGTGACTGACCCATCGCCCATCACAGCAGAGTAGAACTTTCTCTTCACATCAGTGTCGTATTGCTGCACCACAGATTCTTCGTACTGTTTCCTGATCTTGTCCATCTCTTCCGCACTCACACGACGAGGCACGCTAACGGGCCTAGGAACGCACTGGGGATCAGCTGTTTTTACCATTTTGGCTCTTTTCTTAGTTTTCTGCTTCGTTTGTTTGGAAAGGAAATCTGCCTTGACAGAAAATTAAGATCCTCAGGACTCAAAAGGAAAACGACAGAAAGAAACAAAGAAAAGTATCCCAGGAAGGGCCTGCCGAGGCGAGAGATGGCACTGCAGACAAAAAGGTTCGTCTCAAGCTTCTTCTCCTTTCGGAACCTCTGACAGTAGACTCCCAGAGAGAAAGTAAAGGAGATTGTCGGAACAGAAGCTATAGGAGAGAGCCGAAGAAAACTACCTGCATTTCTGCCCAGCAAGCTCATGCAGCTCCGTGCGAACCACTGAAAAAGATGAAAAGCGCACTCGCTCAACCAGCGTCGGAGACTTTCCGGGGTCACACCTCAGTCTGAGCACACAAATGCTTGACGGGGACATGCACCTCAAGGTCCTGGCACATCCTGGCACCGCTTTGACAATCTTTGACACCAAAAAATAAAAAAGCTCTACAGAAGCGTCTCCAACAAACTAGAGCACCTCTGTTCTAAAGTTTGAGCTTCTAGCTAAGCAGACCTACTGGAGGGGGGAGACAGTGGACTGGTGCCTATGAAAAAGGTAAATCTGCTTAGCTCGGAGAATCGGATTCTTATGTTTTCAGCAAGAAGTCGAGAGTTAGCAGCAGCTTTTCCACTTCGTCTGTCGTTAACTGTGAATTTTCTGCTTCTTCATTGTTGGGCCTGAAAATGATGACGGCTCTTGAGGAAGCCCTCGAATCCCTGCATGCTAAAGAGGTTCACGAACAGAATGTTTTGCCTGGCTCCGTAGCAGAAAGAGTACTCAGTGCCTGGGACTGGTCTACTCCGTCCGTGACGGCCAATTTTCCGGTGTCCCAACAATTTCAGGAGCACGTGATTGGATGGAGACCTGTGCCGTGGCAGCAGTTTCTCGAAGTGTTCGAAATCACGGATCCATCCCACCCAGCAAAGGCAGCAGCGCTTCTGGCAGGGAGCACGGCCCCGCTCTACGGAATTCGTCTCTCGCCAGATGCGCAGACAGTCGGGCAGCAGGTACGCACGAAGAAGACCAGTTGTCTCACGCATCTGTCCTTCCGTCTCTTTGTCTGTGTTTAGCCCAATGCTTTCCGTCTCCAGCCTCCCAACGCGAATTGGGAGACGACAAGTGCTTTTCTTTTCCTTCATGGATGGTTGGGTCTCTACAAAAATTGGGCAAACTATTTGCTTGTTTGTCTTTTTTTCGACTGGTTTTTGAACATGTTGGTGTGACACAGTTGTGAGAGGATTAATATCTGTGATCGTCCGAAGCGTTTTTTTTTTCTCCCAGCCGGATTCTTTTTACCGCCACCGTGGACAAACGTGCATATCTGCCTGTCCTCAGGAGATCCCTGTGGTTCTCGGAGAATACACCGGGGACCTTCTTCATTCATCGGAGGCGAGAGAGAAGGATGCAGAAGAGGAGAAGGAAGGACATGACAACAGAGACGAGGACGAGGTGCTGCAGAAGCCGGCAGATTTCCTCCTTGAGTTTCAGGTGAGACAGAGAGAGAAACAACGAAGCATGAGAGGCGAACGGACTGACTTCCTCTGTCTTCGAGTCAGACCATATCTGTCTTTCTCTTCATCAAGAAATTTTAGCCCGTCTGCAGAGCGGAATCACCCCTGCTCAAAAGTATTCAGACTGTTCTGCCCCCTCGGTTGGGAGGACCCATCGTCCTCTTGCTTTTCTTTTTCAGTGACTGAGATGCTCGCCCACTTCATTTCCTTCTGTCGTTTTAGAAAAAAAGGTGCGTCGGGCAGCCAGATGACGTTGCGATGCTGCTTGCCTCTTGGGTGTTCTTTTTTTCATTTTTTCCCTGCATGCCTCCAATGTCCTCCGCTTCCTTTCTGTTGTTTGCAGAGAGACTTTTCTCTTCCTAAGGCTGCACAGGAGCTCCTCCTTGTGTTGGAGCAGGAAAACAAGGGGCCGTATGAGGGAGAAGAAAATCCTGCGGGGGGCCCGCATGCGAAAGGAAAGGAGGGGTTCCGCATTCGCTGTCGTCATCGCCTAGGCAGGCTTTGCTTTGTACAGGATCCCTCACCTCCTGCGTGGCTGACTCGAGTCTTGGGGGGCTTGGGGGGGCTGCAAGAGAAAGAACCAAACTGTGAATTTCGACTCGTCAGTCAAGCCATTCTTCCCGTCTCTTCTTCTTCCGGCTTTGAGTTGCTTTCCTTCAGGTCTGGTCGATTTCTTTCTTTACCTGGTATATGGTCAACGTGCTGCAAGAGGAGGGAAGGGAAAGTTGCCCAGTCGCTCTTGCTCTTCCTCTCTACAAGCTCCTTCTTCTCGTGTTCCTTCTCTTACACCGATATTGTCCCCTCTCATTTATTATTCTTTCCTCAGTCCTATTTCTCTTCTTGTGTCGAGAGTTGCAAGTCATGTATCTCTCTTCGTTTCCCTCCCTCCCACGCCGTCACTTGACGAAACCTTTGGCTCGACAAAATCTGTGCACCATTCCACTGGGGGTTTCCTTCATCCATCAGACTGTCAGTGACCAACTGAGAGCGAAGCCTCCTGTATGCCTTCCTTCAGGTTTGGCACAACGGTTGGCCTCGAGTTTTTCTCGTGGCGCGTCCGGATGCCGTCATACCCCCCGGGGTCCGTCAGTCGGCCTTCTTCTCTCTCTGTCTCTCTCTGTCTGTCTTTTTAGGCGTATGTGCATGTTTACATGTGTTGACGAGAATTGTGGGGTTTTCCTCTGTGAGACGAGGCGTTGATTTTGAGTGGCCGCAAGATATCTGTGAAAAATGCGTCTGAGCATAAATGGGAGAAGACGCGCCGATACGGAGGTGGTTCCTTTCTTGTCAGTAGCATGTGTGTGTCTTGTCGGTCTCTTTCCTTCTTTACTTTTCTTCTCTTCTTTCTTTGCTGGCTTGTTATTTCCCCCCAATCAGACCGAGCTAACGGCACACCAAGGACGTGGCGTCTGGGACCGTGCGTCTCGTTTCGTTCGTCGAGCGCTTCTGCAACGTCTCCTTGCCTCCTCTTGGGGCGACACGGTGGCATCCGAGGTTACAGATGAGGCAGAGAGGGGACTGCTCAAGGGGGGAGGGGGAGAGGATGGAGAGAAAGCGAGCGACGGGAGTTCTGTTGGGCGTGGGTATGTGAAGTGCGCACCGAAGGACGATCCTGTTGAGGAAACGAAGAAGACAAAAGAGGAAGAACCTCCAACGGAAGACGATGGTTGGTCTATCTCCCTCTCTCTTCTCCCACCTCTATCTCTCTCTCTCTCTCTCTCTCTCTGTGTGTGTGTGTGTGTGTGTGTGAATGAGACTCTGGCGTTGGCTTTCTTTCTTTGGCCATTCAAATCGTTGCATGTTCCGTTTGTTTCCCCTCTCTTCTTCGTATGAGTGACCCAACTCAACTGGCTGCTTGAAGAGGAAAAAAACAGAATACTCTCTCTCTCATGCAGAGAAAGAGAGGAGACTGAAAGTGGAGGCAGAGGTCTCGGAGGTTCGGAGAGAGATCTCTGACCTCAGAAGCAGATTGAAGGAGCTCGAGCAGAAAGAAAAGTCGCTCCTGTCCTCTCTCCCGAAAGCTGGAAAAACGTCAAAGATCAACCCGAGGGCTCTGCTCAAACAGCAACAGGAAGAGCAGCAACAGCAGGGAGTGAAGCATGACGCCTGGCCGCCCGATGCCAGTCTCTCCACAGTCCTCAGAGAGGCACAAGATGGCCGCAGGGTCCGTCAGTCTGTCTGCCTGTCTGTGTCTCTTGTCTGCCTGTGTGTCTGCGCGTGCATGGGCTTAGTTGAGACAGTGGAAGTAACTTCGGGGGTGGGTGACTGTCAGGATGGAGTCAGCTGGGCTGGGGGCCTTCTGTCGAACGCTCGTCTTTCCCCTTCGTCTGCTTTTGTGCAAGTCTGTAAGGCAGTCTGATATGTGATTGAGTCAGGTGCAAAGACGACCAAAGAGAACTGCTGTGTGGATTCGTTTGTGTGTGTGTGTGTGTGTGTGTGTGTGTGTGTGTGTGTGTGTGTGTGTGTGTGTGTGTGTGTGTGTGTGTGTGTGTGTGACTGTGTGTAACTGTTTGTCTCTATGTGCAACTGTGTGTGTGGATGTGCAGGTGCGAGGTGTCTGGCTGTCTCCCGGCTCGGGGCCGGAACATGCAGAGTGGGTTGCAAATTGGGTGGAGGGGACTCGAAAGACAAAACGCAAATTTCCTGTCTCGAGGTCAGTTGGTGAACGGGTGTCCTTAATTTATTTTGGTGTCTGTCGGATTCGTTTTGTCTCCTCTGATCATCGTTGTGGCTCGCACAAGTTTCCTTCCTTCTCTGTGGATGACTCCTCGGTTGAAGTCTGTTTTTTTTGTCCCCCTTTTTTGCGTCTTCTCGCCTCGATGTCAGCATGTTGCTTGCTCTCGTGTCTGTACCTCCTGCAAGTACTTTTCACTTCTCTTCCCTCCCTCCCTCCCTCTCTCCTTCCCTTCCAGATTTGGTGAGGAGGGAGCGCGGATGGCTGCCATTGCGTCCCGCTTTCTGAGGGGTCAGAGGACGGAGGAGTATCTCCGGCTTGTTGATGACCTGAAGAGCAGCATGGCAGAGACAAAGAAGAAACCCCCCCCTGCTGCCAAAGAGGGGGGGAACAAGAGAGGACCGAAACCTAGATCCTCCTCTTCTATGCTTGTCGATGAGAGGGGGGAGGGGGGGGAGGAATTAACAGGTAGTCAGAAGAAGAGAAGAAGGGAGGAAGTCCAGGGAGGAGAAATGGAAGAGGAGGGCTTCGAAGCGTCGTCCTCGAGACAGTTCTCTGTTCCTCCCGGAGACGGCGAAGTAGAGACTGTTGAGGATTCATCTGCCCCTGCGAGTTTTGTCATTGATCACGAAGAGATGAGGGCACAGGGGGTTCCCCCAATCCCCCTAGAGGAGATGGACGCCAACTGGCACCCCACCACCGGGGGGGTCCGACCAGAGAGCGGCCTCACAGGTGTGTACTTCCACCATGGCCCCCGGCCCGGTACAACCGGGGCCTGGGTTGCGAATTGGTGTGCGGACGGGCGACAGGAGCGTCGCCGCATTCCGATCGCGAAAGAGGGAATGGAGGGGTCCTTTTGGACCGCCGTGAGGCTCCGCCTGCTGAATGTTGGGGTGGGGGGGGCTCAGGGGGGTCCGGCTCCATACCGCAGCAGCCTCGCCTCCCAGCTCTCCGAGCGATTGATTGCAAAAAGCGTGAAGCCCGAGAGCGGGGTGACAGGGGTTTGGTTCAACAGACCGAAAGCATCTGATCCCCTTGACATGGGGGGTTGGGTCGCTAATTGGTGTGAGGCTGGGCGGCAGGTCAAGAAACGATTTGCCGTCCGGACTCACGGAATGGAAGTCGCTCGTCAGTTGGCTATTGAGTTGAGAGCAACTATGGCGGGTGGGGGGGGTGGACAGTCAGTGGGAGGTCCGAATGATGGGACTGTGATGCGTGGGGGGGCAGGGGAAGAAGAGGACGATGAAGCAACAGAGGAGGACGACACGCCCCCCGTCTCCGAAGGGGGGACAGAAAACAAAACAGGGCCCAGACAGGGCGCGGGAGTGAGGGGTGTTCACTTCAAGCGCACTGAGAAGGCGTGGGTTGCCGTGTGGATGGAGAATGGTAAACAGAACAAACGTTCGTTCTCATGTGCCGAGGCGGGGGGGTTCAACGGCGCACGGCGTGCTGCCATCGCCTTCCGTCGCAAGAAAGAGAGGGAGATGGAGCAGCCTGATATGGGAGGAGATGGAGAGGAGGGGCGGAGCGAGGATGGGGGCAGCTGTGGTCCCGATGAGATGATGGGAGATGAGGGGATGGACGTTGACGAAGACACAGAGCAGCCTGTCTGGGTTGGTGGGGAGGGAGACGGGGGGAGTGTGACGCGCTCTGCGATGCCCACAGCGGCTTCGAGCGGTTCCTCTGGCAGCGGCCGGGTGTTGTGTGATTTCTCCTCGTCTTCCTCTTCAAATGGAAGAGTGCGGGGTCGGTCCAGGCAGTCCTCTTCTTCTTCTTCCCGTTCCCCCCACACAAAGAAAGAGGAGAACGGAGAAGAGAGCATGGGGGTTGGTTTTGACGTGCCGCCCCCCCTTGTGCCTGCACCAGGGCTGGGGGAAGTGGAGGGTTTCGTTCAGTTTGGACAGGAACATCAGGGGAACGATGTTGTGGTCAGTCGTGGAGGGAAGAGGGGAGAATTGTCTGGGCTTGCAAGACTGCCTTCTTCTTCTGTACCTGTGTGCGCGAGCACTTCGGGTGTGCCTCTCTTCTGGCGATGAAGGTTTTGAAAGTTGTTGCACGTTTTTCGTTTTCCGTGAATCTGTATTTTGTGTGCTATCTTTTCCTCTCCCTGCTGTCCGTTTGTCTGCAACAGAGCAGAGAAGAAGCTGTGTGTAGGTCTCTCTGTTCTTCCCTCATTCTTTCCTTCCCTCATTCTTTCCTTCTTTCTTTCTTTTCTTTCTTTCTTTCTTTTCTTTCTTTCTTTCTTTCTTTCTTTCTTTCTTTCTTTTCTTTCTTTCTTTCTTTCTTTTTCTTTCTTTCTTTCTTTTTCTTTCTTTCTTTCTTTTTCCTTTCATTCATGCATTCATTCATTCATTCATCATTTTTTCCTTCCTCCCTTCGTCTTTTGAATGCGTGGGGCGAGAAAAAGGGGGAGAAAACATGCGGTCTGTCTATCTATCTAAAAACAAACTGTTGCTTGAATTTCTCTTTTTCTTTATCTGACAGGCTGTCTCCTCAGATGAGGGCTCCATGTTCATGGAGGTTCCGCACGTGAAGCAGCAGAGCCCCAACGGGGGACAGACGTACGTGGGCCTGGTGCCGATCCTTTCCGGAGCCGGGGTGCACATGCACGGCGGTCTTTCGGGTCCTTCGCATCCTTCCAAGGGGGGGCTTGGCCTCAGCGGGAATGCGGGAGGTTCGTCTTCGGACTCGCCTGACGACGTTCTCCATCCATTTGTTGACGGTGACTAAAGAACTCAAAAATGCAAGTAAGGGGGAATCATTCCCGTACTACGTTGCTTCTATTCGGAGCGCATGCAAGCTTTAGCAAGCTATGTAATCGCACACTCCGGCTAGCACTCCGGCAACATTTGTTATCAAGTAATATAAACAATTATCAAGAGCTATCTAATGTATGGAGGGAGGATTATTGTTACATAATTAATGGTGCAAATACGTAGCATTTAACCTTGTATAAAGATTAGCTAAGAAGGACCGATACTACTAAGGACCGATAAAGAAATGTGCTCAACACTGTTATGCAGCTACATACTACCAATCTAATTATCAATAGAAACCAGTAAATAAGCTACCAATCATCATCATCATCACCATTATTATTATTGATTGGTCTATAGGCCATCATGCAATGCATGAGTCTAGGATAATGCTGTATTGCCCGTACGTCAGACCTGCATCACTCATCAGGGTGGGGCTGCCGTCTGCTATCTGAAACCCAGCGCCAGAATTATGACGCTTAATCGATTTAAGTGCCGTCCCTCACTATAAAAGGCTACGACAGTCAAACCAATCCAAGGTACTGAGAGCAGACAGAGCAAACCAGTGAAGAGGGAGAACAAGGATTGGAATGGATGTACGAAGAAGGCGTTCGAAGGGTCAGAGGGATAAACAATTCGGAAAAAGACCGTTCGGCCATTGTGCTCGCGTCTTTTATCTGTAAAAGAAGAGGAAAGGGAGATGAAAAGGAAAGAAAATAGAAAAATAAGAAACAGAACAAACTCCCATTGCTAAGCTTCATACTTAGTCTGCTCTCATAGCCACGTTGCAACAAACTTGCCCTTTTGAAGAGCAGGTCGGTCACCTTCTCCATAATCAATATACTATAGCTATAATAAGCTATAAATATAAATCTGTATAAAGGTATATATAAAAAATAGTTATATATATATGAGGTTTATCGATGAATTAAAGACAAATTTTGATCAATTTTCCAGTTAGTTTACCTGTCGGAAAGCCGACGATGGCCCGACGTGAATAACCCTTTCGGGAACCTCAAGTTGAACTTCGGTATACTAGGCTACTACTATAATAGCTTTTAATTAATAGTACATATACTGCCCCAGACAATAAAATTATTGAATAAACTTCATGTCAAAGAAATCAATCCAGAAAACTGGCTGAAAAGTAAAAGAAATACTTTTAGTGAAACTGTATCTAAAGATGTTTTTTCTTATTGGTCTATTGATAAGAATCTATACCTATTTCTTAGTGACTTTTAAAAAATGTGTTTTTTGCATATCGTGAACGACCCTAGAGGTACCACATGACCCACCTGAGTTTCGATAGTAATTATATACTAGTAGGCAAAGATGACTCAATATAACCCTAGAATCATAATAGTAAGTACACTAGCCCCCAAACTCTCAAACGGGAAAGCTTGATCCAATACCGTCCCCAAAAATGAAATTTCACCAAACTCTAAAATTTTATTCAATAATTTTGTCGCCTGGGGTGTGCAACGATGCTTATTATTACATAAAAAAACAAAACTACAAAGTATTTTAGTCTTCTAAAATTTTGAAAAATTATTTATTGTATGATGATTATATATATATATATATATATATATATATATACTGAGTGGGACCCTTGCATGTATCTCTAACACAGGTCATACAAATAATTTTAATCAAACCTCACCTAATTATATTTTCTGTCGAAGTTACAGTCGAACACCGAGTACCACTTTTTCTTTGTCACACCGCACAAGCCACGAATCGATCTGGTAGACACCCTTTATACAGCAAGCTGCAACCGTGCCAAAAAGTCTTTTTCTCTCTCAATCACCATGTACTTCTCCGGATTTGCACATTCCATCTTCATTATCTCTCTCCATCATTTCTTATCCTCCGAAGTCACAGAAGGTGATCAGTAACTTTAATGTAGCCCTTTCCCGCTGCCTAATCTAAACTGATCTAATTCCAGTCTGTTATCTTTGCGTACACATCAAACTCTTATAACAGGTTGCCCCATAGCTTTTCAAAAACAAAGCAAACCCTCAAAATTTTATAGTTTGGAAACTGGTTTTTTGCTTCGACTGTCATCTTCAACTCATGCACAAGTGTAGCTTCCTTCCTTCGAAAAGTTCTCAATGCTTTCACTCTCCAGCATTGCTCTTCATTTGAATAATAAGTGATACTATAGCGCTTCTTTGTGTGCTGTCGCCCCCTCCCTTCTCTGGCTTCTTAATCTTCATCCTTGTCAATACAGTTTGTTGTTCCAATATACCTTGCAAGGCACCGTAGCCCTTGTATTACGTCTAAAAGGTAGACAAACCAGAGCATTGTTTTAGCAGCAGGCACAGTTCAATGCAAGACGTATCACATCCACTATTTGTACCTTTATAACTGTTCTTCTTTCTATTTGAATTGACATTGAAAGAAAAACGAAAAGTAAAAACATGAGAAATATCAATTTTTGCCCTCACACCCTAGACGACAAAATTATTGAATAAACTTCATGTCAAAGAAATCAATCCAGAAAACTGGTTGAAAAGTAAAAGAAATACTTTTAGTGAAACTGTATCTAAAGATGTTTTTTCTTATTGGTCTATTGATAAGATTCTATACCTATTTCTTAGTGACTTTTAAAAAATGTGTTTTTTGCATATCGTGAACAACCCTAGGGGTACCAAATGACCCACCTGAGTTTCGATAGTGATTATATAGGCAAAGATGACCCAATCAATCAATCAATCAATATAACTCTAGAATCATAGTGATAAGTACACTAGCCCCCAAACTCTCAAACGGAAAAGCTTAATAAGACATAGACATAGCGGGAAGGCCCTAGGGTGGAATATATCAATCAATCAATCAAAATCAATCAAAGACAAAACGGTGACAGTGCTCTAGGGCACCACTAATCACTAACAGTCAACCACTAACCACTAATCCAATACCGTCCCCAAAAATGAAGTTTCGCCAAACTCCAAAATTTTATTCAATAATTTTGTCGCCTAGGGTAGTAATATATATACCTAGGTATACAAAGAGCTGGGGCCTGACATTGATTGAACTATAGCGACCGAACATATAGCTAGGAACATTATCCGAACATAATGATTTCCTTCTTAATTCTAGTATCAATGGCTGCATTGTGCATGCAGGCAGTGCAGCCAAAGAAAACTGCTCTATGCATCTCTATGCATCCGGATGTGAAAAAGGTCACAAGCGCACCCCTGCTTCGATTTGCTGTCCCTCGCTCGACATCCTCGACAGAACCTGCAGTCCACTGGCTAAGCGCGAGTCAAACGTCGTTGCCCCAATGTCATTGAAGGCAGACAGAGCGTCCTGCAGGATTTGGGACCATTAGAGAAATCCACATAAACATGCAACCAAAACGCCCCCTTCATAGCGCGAAACCCGATTCCGATCTGGACACACAGCACGACAGTCAGGGCAAACCACCAAGCTTGCCGCAACTGCGCTCACGACATTGGAAAAGGAAGGTAGACACAGGAGCCCACAATGGGCAGGCACCCATCTGAAAGAAGAAACGGGTAGAACGACACAAATGTGACAATTGGGGGAATGTACACCAGAAGTCTCCTGACGCTGTCCGAGAGAAGAAGGAAGAGCTCAACTGCGAAAAAAAAACTACTCAGTCACCAAAAACGAAAGTACCGACAAGGAATTTAAACCGACCAACCACCCACGCAGACACACCAGAGACCACGCACCACCCCAACGAACGAACCAAAAAAGGGGCCTCGACACAAATTTCCGACGCGAAAGGAATCGTCTGCACCAGACAAAAAGAAACGCACAGAAACGAAAGACAGAGGCAGGGGGGAGGCCGGAATGGGGACGGACATCAGAGCACAGAGAAAAAATTCCAGACCAGACACACACGAACACACACTTTCGCTCACACATATTCACACACACACACACACACACTCACACACACACACACACACACACACACACACACACACACACGAACACAAGCACGAACACAAGCACGAACACAAGCACATACGCACACACACGCACAGGCAAGCGCAGACGGAGACGCAGATAACTCTTCACGCCTCCGCAATCCTCCGTAGGACCCAAGAAGAGAAACTGCCACGAAATATTCCATCACCGAAAAGGGGACAGAGAGAAAGAAGGAAGGGGAGCTGACCTCTTCGACGACTTGACGATAGAGAGACTCCCTGCAAGGATGCATGTAGGCCGTGCATTTTTAACATCTGTTGACTTGGCAAAGAGACTCCCTTCAGGGGTGGAGAGGAGAGAAGAAGGCGATGGACCATAGGGCGAGAGAAGAGCGAGACGGGCGAACCTTTTCTTCCTTTCTTCGTTCTTGACTGGAGTTATCTGCCGGTGACAACGAATGTGCGACTGTCCATTCTACTGGGAGGACATGAAGTCTGCCTCTGTGCGAACACGAGAGCAACTAGTAATCGACTATCTTTGATGAACAAATGTTAAATGGTTGAAGGTCCTCGGAAGGAGGCGCATTTGGATGGATTGTTTTGTGGTCAAAATGGACAAAAAGAATGACAGCTCGGACGACAGACTTTGAGCACGAAGAAGAAGACGAATGGAGAAGGGGATGCATCTCATACTTGGACAACAGATTCCCGAGCAGCACAGTTCTCTGCATACAGAGAGAGATCAGGCGAAGAGCAGGGGCAGAGAGTCAGGGTCCAGGAAGACAATTAAAAGAGCGGTGAATTTGCCTCGTCTATGCAGAAAGGAAGCAAGAGCGAGGCAAGAGAAAAAGCCAGTTGAACACAACCAGGCCGCTGGAATATGTAGGTTTGAAGTGTGTGTTCACAAATAAAGACGACAAAAAGGCAAGCCGGCTCTGCGTGAAGAAAAAAGGGTGACAGCCGGCTGCGCTCAAATGGACGGACAAGAAATGCGAGGTGCGCCGCAAAAGAGAAGCAGAACCGTAGACCTCACTCACATCTGCAAATCCTCTCAAGACCCATTGCAGAATCGCCCGCCCAAAAAGGTCCTTGTCACAGTGAGGCATGAAACAAAACAGGCATGGGTCATCTTCTACCTCTGCTTCCTCTTCACCAGTCTCTTTTCCTTTCTCTTCGTCCTTCCTAACCCTCTCTGTTTCTTTTGCTCCCTCCCCCCCTCCCCCGCCTTCTGGTTGCCCCTGCCCATTGGAAGTCAAAAAGGGAATTTTCTGCAACAGCTCCTGAATGTCTTTTTCTTCGTCCTGCTCCCTTCTCAACGCCTCTCGGAAGATTACTTCCAGGTTGTCATCGTGAGAAGGGCGGTTTTCCTCGTCTTTCTGCTCTCCTCTGCCCCCCACCGCTGGAGGGAAAGGGCCGGACTCCGGTTGCTCCTCTCTGGACGGCCGTGTCTGTGTGCTCCTCACTACCTGTCCATCTCGTCCGTGTCCGTGTCGGTGTGGAGAGACGACGGGAGGAACAGATGGAGGAGAAGGAGAACTAGAAGAAGAGGACGAAGCGCCCTCTATTGTCTGTCGTCTTGAAATCATACGACTCGAACCTCCTCCTCCTCCTCCCTTTGTTCGGGGATCTCCGTCTTCTTCTTCATCTCCTTCCTCGTCTTCCGTCTCCTCGTCTAGAGCAACGTCACCCGGAGCCGTGCCCGGCCGGGAAGACGAAAGAGGAGCCGACGGGTGCAGATTCATACCCAGGTGCTCGACTGCAAGACACGATCAAGGCATCAATCAGTCGACCATTCATTCAAACACTCACTCACTTACGTACTTGCTCGTCGACGCATTTAATCACTCGCTCGCTGAATTTCTCACTCGCTTGCTCACTCACTCACTCACTCCATCATTCGATCATGGTCTTTGGCGTGCTTACATAAACAGTTGACGTCGATCTATTCACCCTGCTTCCATGAAAATGAGAAAAGAGATTCGGCAAGAACTGTTTGAGAATGAGCAGTCTTCGAGGGAGAAGAGAAAAGAAAAGAAAAGAAGCGAGTCCACCACGGAGATTGATCCAACCGCGCCACATGAATACTTACCGAGTGCCCTGTCCACCTGAGTCATCACCGGATCACTCACCCAGACCTTGGCAGCTGGAATCTGCATCGCATGTGAATTCAGGGGGGGGCGGGGCCGGCGGGCAGGTAGACATGAGAGCAAGTCCACAGAGGGCTACGAAACGGTGGCACCGGCCTCCTTTCCTCAAAATCCACGTGCGTAGTATTCGCCTCATGCCAGAGCGTCCGTTCGTTTGATCGAAGATCAGAAGTCTCCCTCATCACAGTGTTTCTTCTTTCTCTCCCTCATTTCTTCCTTTTTTTTTGCTGTATCTTTCTTCCTTACATTCCTTCTTACTTGTTCTCGTTCTCATATCCGAAGAAAGCCTACGCACGCACGTACTTGCAGAAGGTCCAGAATCGAGAGGACCAGACCCAGTTGGTGTCTGGAGACCTCAAACCTTTCCAGAGAGCCGATGCCCAAACAGACGACTCGCCAGTCCGCCCTTGCTCTGCTTTTCCGAAGAGAGGGGAAACGCCCCACGACCGTCGTGCACGCAGACAACAGGGCTTCTGCAGTGGTCAGAAGAAGAGAGAGACACTTAGAGCCAAATTTGTGTCGCCTTCTGTCGACAAAAGTAGCTGAATAATATCTACGGAAGGGACAGGCTGGGATAGACGGACAGAAGTACGGACAGGCAAGACAGTCAAGACGAGAAACAGGAGGCAGGGATAGAGACAGAGACCGAAAGAGAGAACGAAAAAGAGACAGAGACAGAGAGACAGACTACATTTTTCTCTTCCAGAGAGACAGACGGACAGACTATATGCTTCTTCTCTCCCTCCTTTTCTTCATGTACACAACAGACAAAAAGAGAGAAAGAAAAGAAAGAAAGAAAGAAAGAAAGAAAGAAAGAAAGGACAAAGACAAAGGAACAAAACAAACAATCAAAGAAGTGAAAGGTGAGAGTTAAGCGCCCCTTGCCTCTACACCTCCTGACAGACTTTCACCTGATCACTGGATTCACACGTCAATCCTCAGACGGAGACAGGCAGAGAGACTGACAGACACGAGACAGAGAAATACGCCTGGACAAAGGAGAGAAAAGGGATGCGGAACAAGAGGACAAAGAAAACAAAAATCCCGCACAATTGTGGATCAAGCATGGACAACTGCAAGGACCAGAAATGGAGGTGCGGGAAAGGAGACTGAAAAACCACAACTCAAATGATGGTTTCCCCACATCCCGACCGCCGAATTCCCTGCTTACTAGGACTTCTAAACCTAACACATTAACCCACCCTCCAATTCTTTCCAGAAGAGAGATGCCTCGACCTTTTTCCTGCACGAGAAGGGGATGAGAGGGAACGGGAGGTCGCGATGGTTTTCCATTTTTTGCCCAGAGGGTTTAACACCGAGAGATGGTAAGAGGGTGTGTGGATGAAAAGAGACACGAAAAAAAGTGGAAAAGAAAAACGAGCAAGTATTCCACAAGAAGATAGGTTTGGTGGCTTCAGTCTGTCAGTCCGTCGGTCGGTCGGTCAGTCGGTAGGTGTGCTTGCCCGAATGACTTGCGAGCCCTTCAGTGAATTTCTTGGCAACACTCATCTCCTCAATGAGAAGGAAAGATGTAGAACATGCATATTGGTCCTCCACCTCTCCTAGCATGTCAGTCAATGAAAGAGGAGTGGTCGCTTCATGCTCTTACCATACGACTCACTTGCAGTCAAGCACCTGTGTTGCCCTCTTGATCACGTTCTGCCTTGTCGCAGGCTCGTCCAGAAAGTCCAAGGGACTACTGTCGTGTTGCAGACTTCTCCCAGCGTTCCCTCCCCCCCCCTTAGTCCATTTCGCTCTTCTCTTGGAGCTCTTTCCCACAGTATTCCAGTCAGTCATCTGAGTATCTTGCTCTAAGTTGGTCTTCCGCGTATGAAACAGCGGGCGATGCAACCTCGAAATGTGCTACACAGAGACGCCTTGCTTGTAAACAAGAAAACAAGAGATCGATACAAGAGATCCGCTCACAACAGAGGAAAGCAGGAGAAAGAAGCCGCGAAGACAGGTAGATCGATTATCGACACTCATCAACTGTCCTTGTGATTGGACTGCCTATTGCGTGTACAGTCTACAGTCTGGGGCCAGGGAGGATCAACGTCAACGGATATTCTGTGTGTGACTCAGATTTGGTCCTGTAAAATTTGGACTATAAGGTTTGGAAGAAGGACACACAGAGCCTGGCGGTGACGCTCCCAGTGCAAGGAATGCTGAACTTTCAGATTGGAGACGGCAGAACAATGCTGCAACAACTCGAGCTCGATCGACGGACGCGCGCAGTGACCTCTCAGGTGCATGGAACATGGTGGAACTCCCACGCACATGCATTGCGTGCCCCACATGCATGCAGTTGGAACTCCGTGCGATCATTTCAAGACGCCACCGCAACGATCGGTCAGAGTCATCAGATCTCGCGACTGTCAACGCGACAGAATTTTGTGTCAGAGGTGTTTTAATTGAGACTTCCATGCATGGTCTTTTGTGGAAGTCAGTGCATGAGGTGTATTTAGTTGATACATTACTACCACTTTACACCCCTTCTCAAGTAAGTTTTGCAACGTTTGACCAAAGGCAGTCGACCGGTTCTGTAGAAAACAAAAATAGAAGTGCATGAAATCATAAGATATCGTAAGATACCAAAGAGATCACGAGGTTTTGCTGCGCTGACAAATGAAGAAAAGCGATTGCAGCTTCAGGCGAAGAGGTTTCGGCATTGCGGCCTCGACCCTGAGGTCACAACCCTCTTCAAACAGAGAATCGGCAGTTTAAACCTCAATCTCATGTCCATGTTTCGAAAACCTGGGCAGGCCGCCAAGTATATATATATCAGCAACTAAAGGACGTGACAGTTGCCGAATTGAAACACAAGCGTGACATAGAAGATCTGCCAATGGACGGAACGATAAAGCAGTTGATCGAGCACCTCCTGGACCCCGATGCCGTCAGAGGCCCATACGACACCATCGGCCAGCCAAAGAACCGACACCAGTGGGCAGAAGAGAGACGGCAACGGACCATACTCCCTGTGCTAGCAGGCAAGCAGAATCAGAAAGCTGGACATTGGATCAAAAATATTCTTTTCCCGTTGTTGAGGGAAAATGTGCTCTTAGTGATTTCTCTCGTAAATTTCTCATGGACGAAAAAGTTTTCTTGTGGGGGGGGGTCAATTCATTGTTTACACAGGAGCAGAACTTCAATTAAGTGATCAGAAACGACGCATCACCTTTTTATTATTAATATCTTTCCAATGCGTCAAGTACACTGCAGGCAAATGAGTAGACAAGAATATCAGCGTGGTCGTTGGTATGAAGATTCGCACCTGCACGCAGATTGGCACCTGCCACTTCAACAACCCTGGTCACACCGTCTACACCCGAAAGCTCCCAGGCTTGGACTTTTGAAATCAGCTATAAGGACAGGGATACCAAAAAGCAATCAACAAGTTATGTGCACGCTTTCTTTCGCCTCTGGCTACTATCCTGTAATAATTTGAAAGATTACACATTTTTGGTTTATTCCTTTTAGTGACAATCGTGCAGAAGAAAGATTAAATACTTCCCTGAGTGATTGGGAGAGGAAAAATGCGTCAAAGGGTACAAAGTTGGTCAATATACATAGATATACATATGAACTGTATACTTGGAGGAAGTGCACGGGTCAAACCATCGATGGGACTTTAAGGGAGGGCGTAGGTCAAACTATTGATGGGACTTCCAGGGAGGGCGTGAGTTAAACCATCGATGGAACTTCAAGGGAGCGCGTAGGTCAAACCATCGATGGGACTTCAAAGGAGGGCGTGGGTTAAACCATCGATAGGACTTCAAAGGAGGGCGTGAGTCAAACCATCGATGGGACTTCAAGGGAGGGCGTGGGTCAAACCATCGATGGGACGTGGAGGGAGAGCGTGGGTCAAACCATCGATGGAACTTCAAGGGGGGGCGTGGGTCAAACCATCGATGATACTTAGAGGGAGGGCGTGGGTGAAACCGTCATCAGGAAATGATGGAATTTGTGCGGAGAATGGTCAAGGTCACACAACTCTAAAACAGACTCTTCCCAGAACCGAGGGAAATGACAGAAGACCCCAAATTTTCTTAACCTCAGTACCTGGGATTGTGGTCAGTTCTTCCTTTAAGTACTGATAAATACATATAAACCAGCGTCTGATGTCCAAAGATGTAAGCTCAGATCAACCAAAGTGTTCAGAAGTATATGTTTGTATGCCTCTATATCTCTCATTTGACATTTTATCTCTCTCTCTCTCTCTCTCTCTCTTTCTTTCTCTTTCTCTCTCTTTCTCTTTCTCTTTTTCTTTCTCTCTCTCTCTCTCTCTCTCTCTCTCTCTTTCTTTCTCTTTCTCTCTCTTTCTCTTTCTCTTTTTCTTTCTCTCTCTCTCTCTCTCTCTCTCTCTCTCTTTCTTTCTCTTTCTCTCTCTTTCTCTTTCTCTTTTTCTTTCTCTCTCTCTCTCTCTCTCTCTCTCTCTCTTTNGCTTGGACTTTTGAAATCAGCTATAAGGACAGGGATACCAAAAAGCAATCAACAAGTTATGTGCACGCTTTCTTTCGCCTCTGGCTACTATCCTGTAATAATTTGAAAGATTACACATTTTTGGTTTATTCCTTTTAGTGACAATCGTGCAGAAGAAAGATTAAATACTTCCCTGAGTGATTGGGAGAGGAAAAATGCGTCAAAGGGTACAAAGTTGGTCAATATACATAGATATACATATGAACTGTATACTTGGAGGAAGTGCACGGGTCAAACCATCGATGGGACTTTAAGGGAGGGCGTAGGTCAAACTATTGATGGGACTTCCAGGGAGGGCGTGAGTTAAACCATCGATGGAACTTCAAGGGAGCGCGTAGGTCAAACCATCGATGGGACTTCAAAGGAGGGCGTGGGTTAAACCATCGATAGGACTTCAAAGGAGGGCGTGAGTCAAACCATCGATGGGACTTCAAGGGAGGGCGTGGGTCAAACCATCGATGGGACGTGGAGGGAGAGCGTGGGTCAAACCATCGATGGAACTTCAAGGGGGGGCGTGGGTCAAACCATCGATGATACTTAGAGGGAGGGCGTGGGTGAAACCGTCATCAGGAAATGATGGAATTTGTGCGGAGAATGGTCAAGGTCACACAACTCTAAAACAGACTCTTCCCAGAACCGAGGGAAATGACAGAAGACCCCAAATTTTCTTAACCTCAGTACCTGGGATTGTGGTCAGTTCTTCCTTTAAGTACTGATAAATACATATAAACCAGCGTCTGATGTCCAAAGATGTAAGCTCAGATCAACCAAAGTGTTCAGAAGTATATGTTTGTATGCCTCTATATCTCTCATTTGACATTTTATCTCTCTCTTTCTTTCCTTCTCTCTCTTTTTCTCTCTCACTCTCTTTCTCTCTCTCGCTCTCTCTCTCTCTCTCTCTCTCTCTCTCTCTCTTTTCCTCTTTCTCTGAGACTCTCTCTGTCTTGTTCCCTCCCTTTTTCTCTTTCCCTCATTTTCTGCTCCTCTTTCTCTCCCTCTTTCTCTCTCTTCTTGTCCCTCTCTTTTTTTTTTGTCTCTTTTTCGCTTTCGCTCTTTCTCTCTTTCTCTTGCTCTCTTTCTTCACTTGTCAGTCTGTTTTCTCTTTCTGATGCGTCTTAATTCTTTTGTGTTCTTTTTTGTTGTTCCTGGACTGTTTTTTTTTACACCAACATACAGATCACTGGACGGACCAAACTTTCCAGAAGGGGGACATGTCTGGTCAACATACAGATTACTGGACGGACCAAACTTTCCAGGGGGGGGACATGTCTAGTCGACGCTTTCAATACAAAAACCGTTACGACGGAGCTTGCAATGCTGCGCTCCAGGGAGACGGGGGAAGTTGGCAAGTACCATTCAACACAAGCGATGGAGGTTTGCATGTGCCGCCCCCAGTTGACAGGAGATATGAGAAGAAGCCTGTTATCGGCCTCCAACAACAAGAAATGCTGGCACAGGTGCACCGAACAGCTGAGAGGGCTAGCCAACAGAACCTATACTTTTCTGAGCCTCAGGGGAGAGCAGAAGATCTCAAAGTCTATCACACTTCTGTCACACGGATTATGGTCAGTTTCTCTCTCATCCAGCAGCTTGCAAGTGGGATCCCGATACTGATATGCATATGTGTGTGCACGCGCGTGTGTGTGTGTACGTGTATATGTGCGTGGGTGTGCGTGGGTATGTATGGGTGTGCGTGGGTATGCGTGGGTATATGTGGGTGCGCGTGGGTGTACATGGGTGTGCATGGGTGTGCATGGGTATGCGTGTGTGTGTGTGTATGTGTGTGTGTATATGTGTGTGTGTGTATGTGTGTGTGTGT
>JAHBMJ010003854.1:0-16161 GCA_018398765.1 Chromera velia | reverse complement strand
GGGGGGGGGGGGGGGATGGATTGCCTGGAGTGCCAGGAGGGTCGGTATTTTCAGGTGTCTGTCATTTCATGTGTACACGTGTTTGTACGTTTTTGTTTTGAGGCTTCCATTCTGGTGCCCTGATTCTTTTTATTTTTGCTACCTTCGTTCTTTTTGCTCTTTCTCTCCTGTACAAACTTTGCAGGTGACTTGGACACGCGGACTACTGTCGAGGTGGGTCAGTACTGGGGGTGCATTTTCCGTTCTCTCCTGAGAGTGCAGTTCAAAATTGAGAAGATACTGAAAGACATCCACCTGTAGATCATCGGTCAACTCGGCCTAGGTGCATTCCGTCCGTCTCTTGATTCGTCACCTGAGTTTGTTTGAAAGATTCAGTTGTTGGAGTCTGCAGGTATATAAAGAGAGGCGCAAATGTGCAAATACACAGCTTCCTTGTCTTCCTCGCCTCCCAGTTCATTTGTGTGTTTGTCCATCCATCCGTCTTTTGTGGCGATATCAAGGGAGAAACGGAGAGTATTTATGTGTCTGTCTATCGTGTACGGGAAAAGAAGAAGCGAGGAAAAAAACAAGAGACGCATTCCCTAGCTTTCTCCTTCTTTTTGACAAAGACAGTCCTCCCTGCATGTGTCGATCTCTCCCTCCCTCGTGCAGATCATGGATCTTCTCCTGGACATCAACCAGAGGGGGTTCTCTGGTCACGAAGCCTTTGGGGCGACTTGCATTATGGTTAGTTTGTTTGCACTCCCCTTCTTTTCTTTTCTTTTCTTTTCTCTTCTCTTTTCTGTTCCGGCCTAAATGACAGAAGACAGAAAGGGGACTGCATTCACAAAAGTGTGCGAAACCGTGAAAGACTGTCCCAGACACTCAGAAGCTTGACACTTACCAGGGAGAAATTGAAACGACAGATGAGGAAAGTTGACTGGTCGAGCTTTCGAGAGTCATGTCACAAAACTTTCCCCAATGCTGCCTGTCTGTCTGCAGGTCACTCACAACCCCGACTTGGAATGCTACGCTGATAGAATCATCTACGTGCGCGACGGAAAAATTGTGCGGCAGGTACGTGCAGGTGTGCGTGCGCATTTGGGCTGTCGCTTCTTCACAGCTTCTCTGACTACTTGGTGTTACCTGGTAGTCTTCTGTTTTTGTATCTCTCCTTGTCTTTACCAACAATGGACACAAAATTATCTTAGGGGCTTGTTCCCCCCAACGATATTTCTTTCTCTCCGAAGATTTGTTGTTCTGCATGCCTTTGAAACATTTTGATCGTTTCGTTGACACACGGTAGTCAGCCTCAGACGACAATGGGCACTTTTTGCCTCTCTCCCCCCTTCCTTTTGTCTCACGGAGATGTTGCCAGTGTGTGTTTCTTTTGCTGGTCTTTTCATCGATCTGTATTCCCACATTTGTACAAATGACACACTCACCCTCGATGTTGTCCATGTCCGGCCCACCGACTGATGGAACGTCTGCCTCGTTGCCGGCTCTCTTCGGCTTGTTTCCACTCTCTCGCACTTTTTTTATCTTTGCGTGTTTGTTTGTCTGATTGTTCGTTTCCATGTTTCTCTCAGGTGATCAATGAAATTCAGAGGCGTCTGGACGTCAACAAATACGTCAAGTCAGTTTGTGGGTGTTTGAGTCAGTGAGAAGGGGAGTGGCAAGTCAACAAACGAGGGATATCAGGAACCCGGGAGGGAGGAAAGAAAGAGAAGTATCGGATTTAACTACCGAGAGAGGCGGGGCCCAGGGTGGAGAGTCGAGACAAAGAAGACGGCAAAAGAGAGAAACTAAGCGTGACTTTCGATATACTAGTCGCCAGTGAAGGAAGCCTCCTGATCCACAGCTGCTTTGCACTGGACTGTCTTTTTATTGGTTGGCCCTTCAGAGATGAATGAATGTGCAATCGAATGAATGTGTAGATGGAACGATGATCGGATGGATGGATGGATGGATGGATGGACGGATAGATAAGGTGGATGGATGGATGGATGGATCGATGGATGGATGGGTGGCTGGGTGGGTGAGTGGGTAGACGGAAAGAGGCATGGATGGATGGACGGATAGATAAGGTGGATGGATGGATGGGTGGATGGATGGATGGATGAATGGATGGAAGGATGAGTGAATGAATGGCATAAACGAATGTGTAGCCGAATAAAACAATGAGTGAATGAATGGCTAAATGCAAGAAATAGACCATGAATGAATGAAAGAATGAATCAAGAATTTTGTGGGTGAGTGAGCGAGTGAATGAATTAAACGGATGGATGGAGCAATGTATGCGTGCATCTTTCTGTGCAGGTGGCTGAACGAATCTGCAGGAGACTGATCAATAACCCGATGGTTCTGCCCCTAAAGATATGAATCTGTATAAATGCAAATTCAAACTTCAAAAAGATGATTTGTTTTTGTTTTGCGGAATATTTTTGTCTTGTGCGAGACTTGTGGCCAATTTTAGACAGAAAAGCAAACGGTGATTGATATTATGTGTCACGGTGTCTCATGCACCGTTTAGGCGCTTCATTTAGTACTTCACTGAACGACTTTACTAGCACTTTATCGATTTTTAATCACTAATACTGACATAAGTTTAACATTACTTCAGCAAAAAATATATGAAATTAAGATGGTCATCTAACAATTAGGAAATTGATTCTAGAGTTTGACGTGATTCAAATTATGATTCTTTTTTTTTTTAAAAGCATTTTCCGATAAGTTTTAAGATAATTAAGTTTTGTTTATATTACTAACATAATATTAAATGAAAATTTAAATTAATCTCAAAATTAATTAGTTTAAATCATTTAGCCTTGTTACATATGGAATTTTTTATGTGTATAAATTATGATTTAATTATCTATACCTAGCAACCACCCCAAGGATTTAGCCTATACGATCATCATCACAATCACTGGTACCCGGAATAATTAAACTATACTATGTTACTATAGCCAGTACTAGCCAGCACTATAGAGCTAGCATATGATGCTGCATATTGATCACTCAACTCAGGTCCCAGCAGCCTGGGCCGGGCTACCTGGCAAAAATTTCTGTATGCAGCCGCTCTAGCAGGCTGCATCTTAGACTGCGCATGCATTTTACAGAGTTCTTCTTCCCGTTGGCGTTTCCCTTACATCCTAGGCGCCGGCTAGAAAAAAAAAAAAAAGATCCCCCAAAACCCGTTACTTTTTTTCTTTTTTTTTTTCTATATCAGTCAAACAACCCTGCAGGTAGCCAGGATTTTAGCGGATTTTACGGGATTTTAGCCAGGATTTTAGCGGATTTTGGCGGATTTTACCCAAGATTCTGCCGGACTCTTAACATTAAAAATATAATCCCTACATCTAGGATTTTAGAATCTAAAATCCTGGAAGAAAGCTAAAATTCTAGCCTCTTCATAGGATTTTACGGGATTATACGGGATTTTACGGGATTATACAGGATTTTACAGGATTATACAGGATTTTACGGGAAAGATGTCATCCCGTAAAATCCTGTAAAATTGTGGCATTCATTTCTAAAATCCTAAGATCCAGGATTTTAGTGTTTATAATCTTTAGAGCCAGGATTTTAGATTTTAAAATCCTGGAGAAATAGTCCGGCAGAATCCTGGGCAAAATCCGCCTAAATCCACTAAAATCCTGGCCAAAATCCCATAAAATCCACTAAAATTAATCCTGGGCTAAAATCCCGCAAAATCTAAGCTACCTACAGGGAAGTATTGTTTAAGTATTGTACAAGTGTTGTTTGTATGTTGCACAACTGTTGCTATAAATGTTGTTCAGGGTTGAAAAGTAAAAAGAAAAAGAAAAAAAAAAAAAGATCTCCTCAAATCACTTATTTTTTTTCTTTTTTTTCTCTAGCCAGCGCCTAGCTTACACCAATCCTGTACTGTTACACAAGAATTAAATGTGTAACAATTACCCCTGACCCCCCCCTTGTTATACAAAAAAGTGTATAATAATTAGTTTATAATAATACTAGACAAATCCACCGGCCGTTTCTCTCATGGCACGTTCCCTGCTCCCGTTTTTATTCTTTTTACCCCTACCTCCAGTGCTCAAAAGTTCTTCCTGCCGTATTGCTCGGTTGCTGACGATACCATTGCTCTAAAAGCATTGGTAGTACCCTCAAACTGTCGTAAAGAAGAAGAAGAAAATGAAACGTAGAATTAATATACACCAAAATATGTTATAATGCATTCCTAAAAGTGATCGTTTGAATTAATGCACACTAAAGTGTTTACTTAATGCATTCCTAAAAGTGCTAGTTTGAATTACTGCACACTAAAGTGTATACTAATTTATTCATCAAAATTCTATTAAAATGTGTAACAAAACAATGTGTAACAAAATATTTTGAAAAAAGTGATTGTATAACCCTCTCGGAGTAGCTGACAATGTCATCTCTTTGGATAAAGAAGAACACATGAGTGTAGAATGTATCGAATGGAAGGTGACAGATGTATGCGATGTTTCTTTTCCTTTTTTTTCACTTCCTCTTCCTCTCTCTCTCTCACTGGGGTGGGGGGAGGGGGGAAGAACCAACCAACGGGGAAGACAGGAGGGAAAGGAAAGGAAGAGACGAGGAAAGGAACGGATAGACGAGGGGAGAAAGGAAAGGGGGGTAATGGAAGAAGCTTCAAAGGGAATGGAGAAAATGAAAAAGGAAAAGACAAAAGAGGGGGTGACGGCCCGGGTCTTCCGGACGCCTCGGGGAGAAAGAAGTCGAAGGAGGAGGGGACCCAGTGCTGCAAATGTAGTTGTGCTGCAAATAGCACCTGCAGCCGCTGTAGGTGCGCTAAGCTCAAAAGGGCTTACTAGAACTGTTCTCTAGGAAGACAGGGCAAATGTCAGAATCGTTTTGGAAATTCTTCCCCCTTTGCTTCTTCTTCTTCTTCTTCTTCCTCTTCTTCTCCCTCCCCTTCTCCTTCCGCTTCCTTTTCATCTTCTTCTTCTTCCTCTTCTTCTTCTTCTTCTTCTGCTGTTGCTTCTTCTTCTTCTTCTCTTTCTTTTTCTTCTTCTGCTGCTGCTGCTCCTGCTTCTTCTTCTTCTTCTTCTTCTTTTTCTTCTTCTTCTTCCTTTTCTTCTTCTTCTTCTTCTGCTTTTTCTTCTTCTTCTTCCTCTTCTTCTTCTTTTTCTTCTTTTTCTGCTGCTGCTGCTGCTGCTGCTGCTGCTTCTCCTTCTTCTTCTTCTTCTTTGTCTGCTCTTTTCTTTTCTTCCTCTTCCGCCGGACCTTGCAAGGGAAGGAACGAGGGGGGTAACAGACAGGGAGGGGAGGGGGGGGAGAGGCCAGGCCACCAGATGGACCCTTCTTCTTCTTTTTCTTCTTCTTCTTCTTCTTCTTCTTTTTCTTCCTCTTCTTCTTCTTCTTTTTCTTCTTCTTTTTCTCTTTTTTCTTCTTCTTCTTCTTCTTCTTCTTCTTCTTCTTCTTCTTCTTCTTCCTCTTCTTCTTCTTCCTCTTCTTCTTCTTCTTCTTCTTCTTCTTCTTCCTTGGTGGCAGGCAGTGGGGGGAAGGAAGGAAGGGGGGGAGGGATTAACGGAAATAGGGCCGCGCGAGATTTGTCAGGTTGTGCTGGGAAGGAGGGGGGCTATCTAGCTGGACCCCTCCCCCATCCCAACCTGATCGACCCGTTGAATGCATGCATGCAGGTTCAAAATCCTGTGAACTCTCTTTCTCTCTCCTCTTTTTCTCCTCTTTCTGGATCTGCTATGGCCGAAGAACCTTTTTTCTCTGCATCTTCGCATTTTTCGTCTTCTTCCTCTTCCTCGTTGTTTGTTTATGATAAGAGTGAGCTAGGACTCGACGGAGGATCTGATCCTGCACTGAATCGCAGCTCGAGTGAAGTTTTGCTTTCACGGCCTTCGCCGTCTTCTAATGAGCTTTCTCATTCGAGGGGATAGGGCCTTCCGTCCCTTTTTTCTGGATCGCCATGCCTTTCTGACTCTGAGTCCTCTTCCCCGTGGGGCGATCTCCCTCCTATTTATCGACCTTCGTCTTTTGTACCAGCCTTGACACTCCTCGTCCCATGCAGCAAGAGAAGGAGGAGAAAGAAACGAAGGAGAGATCATGATATTCTGGATGATTCTTCTTCCTTTTGCTCTGCTGCCTCGCATGCTCCTCCCAAATCGTCCTCTTCTTCTTTTTTGGATTCTTCTTCTCCCCCCTCCTCCCCCTCCTCCTCCTCTTCTTCTTCTTCTTCTTCTTTTTCTTCTTCTTCTTCTTTTTCTTCTTCTCCTCCTCTATTTGTATTAGGGCATAAAAGGTTGCACGGTGGTGAGAGATGGTTTGAAATCAGGTGCTCTCCTGAGTCTGGTCTCGAGTGGGTAAAGGAAAGGGACTTAATGAAAGAAAGGTCGGAGGATGAGAGAATAATCATACAGAAAGCCGTGAGAGAATATTGGAAGGTGAGAAGAGGCAAGTTCAAGAAGTGAAGGAATGCTTGCTACCAGGACTTGACGGTGTCTCACCCACAGGACCGTCTACTCTTTGCCTACATCAATGTGGGAGGATTACAGCGGAAGATAAGAAATGGAGACATTCATTCATGGCTCACTGAAACGGATGCGGATGTTGTGGTTCTCAGACTGGTTAAAACACAGCACCTGTCCTGCGATCTAGAACTGGGGGGTTGGAAAGAAGTAAATTGGTCACATAGGGAATGGAGAAGGAGAAAGACAAAAGTCCATTCCGCTTGTGCAGACAAAGAAATCCGGTCTGGAGGCGTATGCATTTTGGTCAAATCGGACCGTTGGGGGGAACTCAGACCGGAGTTTGAGCTAGTAGGGCCGAGCATCACCAGGGTGGCCATCCACTCGTCGGATAGAAAACTGCATGTGTTTGGGGTGTATTTGCCGGGGGGTTGGTCGAATCATAAGAAAGATGACACAAAAGAGATCCTGTCTGATTCCCTGTGCTCTGTCCCCCTGGGAGAGCCGAGAATGGTCCTGGGGGACCTCAACTCTCACACAGCATCGCTCTGCCTAGAAGGTCTCGAATGGAATCGTGAGCAACTCTTCGAACAGGACGAATCTACCGGCTCTGACGAGTTGGCTCCCTCTTTCATCTAGCATTCAGAATGCAAGCAGTCAGTCGACCCCATGGGCCGTGAATTGGTGCATCTTTGCGGTGAAAGCAACCTACTCATCTTGAATGGTCTGTAAGGGAAGTGTGGGGGGAAAGACTTCCGCTTTTTGGGTGCTTGTACCTGTAAATCAAAGAACATGAAAAAAGAGGCATCCGTTGTCGATTATGCATTGGTTGACCCTTTCCTTCTCTCCTCTTGCACGGACTGGGAAATCGCTTTCGATGGACTGATTGGCTCCGATCATGACCATGCATCTATCTATTTTTCTCTCCTCTCTTTTTCGCTTGAGGCTGCGGGAAAGCGGACGGATGCTCCATCCCTGCAGCAGTGCCCCCCGCTTTACAGATCTATCAGAAAGGCAGCGGTGAAAGATGAGGATTTGCTGCCAATAGCGGCAGCAGCAAGAGAGCTGGTGGGAGAGACATGGCAGGGACTCTGGGAGCATCATAGAGAAGTTGAACCATTCGAAGAGCCTCCCCTTCCCCCACCCCCTCCTGTGTCTTCCTCCCCACCCTCTTCGACAGCCTTTTTGCCCTCTTCTTTGACCTCCTCCCCAGTGAGCCCTCAAGATAAGAAAGACCGGGTGAAAGCCTTGGCCACAGCCTGGTGTCGGGTTTTGGTTGGGCCGGTGAAGGAAGTAATAGCGAAAGCGACAGAGAAGCAACAGCCTCCTACCTTCAAAACGTTGTTTAGAGAGAAAGAAGGATGGTGGGATGAGGAATGTAAAGAGCTGCACGAATGCCTGAAGAAAGTAAGGAAAGAAGTTGAGGACTGTGTAAGTGGGGTGGAGAGAGAGTTAAAGCAGGAAAGGGTGGAAGACATCTTAAAGAAAAGGAGAGAGATCTTTCGGCAGAAAAGGAAGAGATTTGAGAGAGCGGAAACTGAAAAAGCGAAGACACATTTGCTTAATGACCCCCTCTTCCTTTGGAAAGAAAGGAGAAAGTTGTCGAAAGACGGTCTGAGACTTGGGACAAGAGACTTCTCAAACCATTGGGCACAGGTTTTTGGGAAGGGCAAAGAATTGCCAGAGCTTGATCCGGAGCCGGAGCCCCCGAAGCAATTCATTTTCTCGTATAAGCAGGTGACTGATCATCTGAAAGGAATGGATAGAAAGAAAGCGGCAGGGCTCGATGGCATCTCTCCTCAACAACTCGACCTTTGCTTTTGCCACTCTCCCATTTCTCGCTTCCTTTTATTTGTTTTCTTTAATTTAATGCATGCATATGCATGTTAGCCTGATAACTAGAATTAGTTCAGAATCGTACCCGTCCTAAAAGGTCCCCCTTTGCCACAGCCGAATGACTGGCGTCCAGTCCATGTCATTAACCCCCTTGCAAAGCTCTTTGGTCTCCTTATGGATGATAGAATCCGTCAGCAAGCTCGTTTTGACGACAGACAGATCGGGTTTAGGAAAGGGGTGGGCACAAGAGAGGGGATCGGAGCAGTGGTAGGTTTGGTACAGGAATGCAGAAGAGGTAAGAAGGGGCTCCTGGGCGGATTTGTCGGCTTCTCAAAGGTGTTTGACTCCATCCCTCGGCTGAAGCTTCTGGCAAAGCTGCAGGCTGAGGGAATAGAGAAGAGAGATCTGTTGATGATTGCATCAATGTATAAAGGCGTGAAAGCGAGAGTCGATGGGGACTCGGCTCTATTCCCAGAGGGGGCAAGGGTTAAGCAGGGTGATGCGTTGTCCCCATTGCTTTTTCTATTATTCATTAATGACCTACATGATGAGATTCAGAAAGGAAAACGGGGAGATGGAAAGGAAACGGAGGGGGTTTACCTTGCTGAGGCCAGTTTGGGAAGTATAGGCTACGCTGATGATCTTGTTTTGTTTGCACACTCAGCAGCCGACCTTCAAGCAAAATTCGATGCCCTGGAGGGGTATTACGGAAAGTGGGGGTTGAATGTCAATCTGAAGAAAACCAAGGTCCTGCGCCTTTGTGAATACCGCGAGGACTGTAACGGCATGATTTTGTACCAAGGAAAGGAAGTAGACTGGTGTGATCAATACAAATATTTGGGTTGCCTTCTGTTTGAGGGAGGGGATTTGACTTGGTCGATTGAAGCACGCCTACGCAGTGTAGAGCGTGCAATGGGAGCGGTGATTAGTCTGGCTGCGAGTCTGTCTGGGTTGCCTCTCGGGGGAAAGATGCAGCTGCTGAAGGCGTGCTGGGAGCCGGTGGCACTCTATAGCTTGGAGTACTTTCCGACAAGACAAGGAGACTGGGAGGCGATTGACAACTTGCGGCTCCGGTTTGTTCGATGGGCGGCCCGACTTCCGGTCAGGAGTTTGCATGTACCCTCTCTTTTGTCTGTTAATTTAATGTCTGCTCACGCGCTCTTGTGTGCTCGTTTTGCTTCATTCTGGATTGCACTTAGCCGTTCGCATCTCCGTATTCCTCAGGCTCTTTTGAATTTATGGAAGGGACTAGCGGGGCAGAAGCAAAGACGAGCCATCAATGGTCTGTTCAGATGGGTAGGCCTTGACTTTTTGACGTCTCTCCCTGTCCGGAGCTCAGAAAGACGGGCCCCGAAGGGGAATTTGTTTGTTTCTGCCAAAATTAAGGATGCCTGGGGAATGGAATGCATGAAAAGGGGAGACAGGGAAGAAAGGGGCAACTTCCCCCTGTCTGCCTCTTTATCAGGACTACAGAGAGCTCTTCCGTCTTCTTCACGTTCTTCTCTATTTCTTTTGTCTTCAAAGAATGGCCCCAAGGTACGGATGTCCTGTCTGCCGAGAAGTGCCTTATGTGAGAAGATTGAGCCACTCCTAAGGGCATTGACACTAAATCGGAAGGGTCTGACGGGGGGGGCCAACTCTCCGGGAGAGGTGTTTTGTCTGGCAGAGGGTTGTTCAAATGGAAGAAAAATTGATGATCTCTGGCACCGGCTTTCAGTATGCTCCAATTGGGTAGAAGCAAGAAATAAACTAAACAAAGTGGTAGAGGGAAAGAAAGTGAAGCAAAGGATTCAGAGAGAAGGAATTGAGGGATCGGATACAGCCGAAACAGAAGCGAGGAAGATGCTGCTTTTGGCTTTACAAGTCGATCCGTATGAAGCATGCAGAGCCGTTTATGATCTTTGTTACTCACTGTGCACGCCTGTTTCTGTGTGAACGCGACCTTTTCTTCTTCTGTTCGAGTCTTCCATTGCCACCTCCAATGCGCATGCTGCTCGTAAGCTCACCAAGCGAGCACTTCAGGGGATCTCGCGCTTAGCCTTATCTCTAAAGTTGAGTGATTGACGATCTCTTGCATGAACATGGGCTGCTGGGAGCACGGTTCCACTCTAGCAAAGCCAACTTCATTCATTCATTCACTTAATGCATTCCTAAAAGTGCTAGTTTGAATTACTGCACACTAAAGTGTGTACTAATTCATTTATCAAAATTCTATTAAAATGTGTAACAAAACAATGTGTAACAAAATATTTTGAAAAAAGTGATTGTGTAACCCTACAGGATTGGTGTAGTTTCCCTTTCTCTTCCTTTTCATCTCCGCAATTAACCCCTACTGCCCCCCCCCTTGTGCATGCAAACCAGCAAGAAACTCTCGGGCCGGTGAGTTTTCTGGCAGCTCTTCTTCCGCCATTGCGAGAGCGGTCATTCCGTTTGTTTCAGCGGCCACGTTAACATCATTCTCAACAAGCATCTGGACTACCTGAAGTCTCTTCTCCTTGTCAACATTGATAACCTCGCCCTCGCCCTCGTCATCTGCGTACTTCATCACAGCGTGGTGCAGGGCTGTTGCCCCATCAGAGACCGTCGCATGGACATCGGCGCCCGAATCGAGGGCAAGCTGCACGGCTTCCACGCAGAAGACAGCCCGCGGAGCGGGGACACAAAAGAGGGGAGAGGAGCGGCAAAAGGAGACAAAACACAAACCGCTCAGCGGGGACACAAAAGGGGGAAAAGGGCGACAAAAGGAGACAGAACACAGCCAAGTGAAGAAAACTAATGCCGCTGGTATCGCACGCATTGATATCGGCACCATGGGGCCAGCAGAAGCTGTGCACTGGCCTTAGCGTACACCACGCGCCCTTCTTTCAAAGGGAAAGTACGAAGCAAGGGCGTGATGTCGAAGTGGTCCCTCGCATCCACCTCAGCATCTCGATCGATGGCAAGCTGCAGAACCTTCAAAGACTCTTCTGCCGTTGCAAAGTGGACGATACTTTGCCCCATGTCACACTTAGCATTGACGTCAGCACCGCAAGCGACAAGAAGGGCGGCAGCGGCATGGCTGTCGGATTCGTAGGTACTCATGAAGGCGGTCTTCGACCTAAGATTTCGTGCATCGACAACTGCGCCGTGATCGAGGGCGAGCTTGAGCACTTTCACACAGCCCGTAGCGGCCGCCCAGTGCAACACCGTCTCCCCTTCACCATTCCTCGCATTTACGTCTGCTCCACGAGCAATCAGAAGCTCAGCGACGTCAACGTTGTCTCGTACGATGGACCTGTCGTTACGGCACGCAGTCCAGTGAAGCGGTGTGGCCTGCGTTTCAGTTTCTTGGCCATTCAGGTCCATCCCACGGTGACCGTCTAGGAGCATCTCTGCAATTGCCTTCTGGTTGCCTACAGCTGCTTGGTGGAGAGCTGTAATGCCCTCAAATTCACTCTTTTCGAGATCGCCACCACACTGAAGGAGGTGTTCAAAGACCTCCAGAGGGCCTTTGAATGCCGTGCAAGTCAGGGGCGTACGCCCGGCTTTATCCTTCGCATTCACATCCCCCCCCTTCGAAACGAGAAACCGTACAATCTCTGGGTGCCTCTCATAGCAGGCACGGTGAAGGGCAGTGAAGCCCTCGAAGCCTTCCTCCTCACCTTCCACCTCTAGACTCGCCCCCTCTTCCACCAGCATCTCCACAGCTGGCAGACTGCCAGCGTAGACGGCTCGAATCAGGGCAGTCTTCCCGTCTACTAAAGTGTCAATGCTCGCAGTGGCACCCAATCGGAAGAGCAGAGCAAGGTCGTCCCTTCTCGCCTTCTCTGCAGAGGCATCTGCCGCCCGACTCAGTGTCTCCGCGTCAACTGCCTGGAATGAGCGGATTACATTGCCGACCTCTGAAGCGAAGAGACGCGACCAATCGAATATGTAATAGTGACTGACGATCTGATCGAGTTTCGAGAGAGCTTCTCTTTTCAGATTCTGAAGGGAAGTCTGCACCAACTCATCAAGACCAGTGAGGGCAGCAGCAACCCTCGGGGGTGGAGGGGGAGACTCGTTTGCAAACGCAACCTGTGGAAGGGAACAGTCGGAAGAAGGCGGAGGCGGAAGGCCCAGAGAGCGACAAACCACCTCCGTAAGTACCCTCCTTTTTTCTCGGACCGAATCGACCATCCGAGTGACAGCCTCCTCAAAATTTTCAACGTCCCTAAGAACACACAAAAATGATTCTGGCAGTGCCTCCATCTGACGTGCAATTATATTATATAAGAGACGGTCCTCATCAAATGGCACTTCGTTATGGCAAGGTGGAAAAGGAAGTCAGATGATCTCTGTCTCTGCGCAGAGTCAAGGATGCTTCAAACTATGCAATTGTGCCTGAGGCGAAGGGAGGCAATTGATGCCTTGGGACACTGTGTCACTGTCGTTGAAACTTGAAAGGCAGAGATGCATAGGCAGACTATACCGGCGGGGGCGCCGCGCCCCGGGCCGCGCACGCGAAAGCGATGCCCCGGCCCCCGTGCCCCCCCTTCCTGCAGTTCAATCTTGGATCTGCGTGAGCAGCTTTTTCTCCTCTTTGATCACAAGTGAAAGCTCCACGCTTCTGGCCAAGGAGTGTGCACTTCATGCATTGATATGCGACTTATCCGAGGGCCGGGTCAAATCCGATCGTCTGCTTCTCTTCTCCTGTGAATCCGTCCTTTGCTTGGTGAATTAACAAGATGACGGGAAACTACTCGACTTACGTGGAGGACTCAACCTTTGTCTGTGTCAAGGCGACGTCGTCGTGGTCGGGGTGGCTGGACTTCCAGTTCAATCCTGAGAGTGTTCCATCTGTGCTGGAGCATTTGGTAAGCTTTCGTGATCATGTGAATGTCTCGGGAAAGTCACTCTAGACGAATCATCATTCCGTCTCTCCGTCTCCTCTCTTGAATCCTCTTGCAGGTTTCCAAAGAGGTTTGGGAACAGACAGTGACAAGGTACAACCAGGGCTTTCTACCTCCATGGTGTCAGCCTCGCTGGTCTCGGTTCGCCTTTCTGATGCTCTTTTGCGCTGTGTACCTTATCCTCATCTTCTTCGCCCCTTATGGTGCTTTTTTGGCCTTTGGGTTCGCGATTCTTTTCTGTTCTCTGGTGATCCTGCTCTTCGTGCTGGTGCGACGGAGAAAGAGGGCTCACTTCTCTGAGGTCTCTGAGAGACTCTGGCAGAGTTGCCTTTCTTTCAAAGCCTACAATCCTTTCAAGTAAGTGAGAGAGGAGAATACCAAGTTTGGGACTTGGTTCCGTAGCCCCTGAAGCTCTTTGTGTGTAACATTCTCCGTGTGGGTCACGTCCACTCAGATGATGATTGATCTCCCCCTTGTTTCTGGATATCTGGACTTCGTTCATGTCTTTCCATCTTGTCCATGTGAGTATTTCGTGTGTGCACGGATCTTTCTGCATCTGCTGGTCTCCTTTGAATGAAGACTTTCCTATCTCGTTTCCGACAACCGATGTGCATGTGCGCGCGCTTCTCTGTGCTTGTGCCTGTCATCTCTTCCAATCACTTTCATTCTTCTGCACCCGTTTTTTTCTTTTTGCATGTTTGATTTTCGCTTGGCTCTTGTGTATCTTGCCCCCTCTACCTCCGCCCTGCATGGCATTGTCTCTCTCTTACGCTCTCTCATCGCTCCCTTTATCTCTTTTGTTTCTCTCTACCCCTTCAACAGTCCCATGTCTGTGCTTGTACAAGAGGGAAAGTGAATGTGTGTGCCTTCTGAATCCTTCCTCCGACTCTTTCCGGCATCTCTATTTTTGCCCTTCCTCCCTCCCCAGCGTCTGCATGTGCTTTTCTTTTCCTGTTCTGATTCTTGTGAATTTGTTTGCCTCTCATAAGCCTCTCCTTTGAAGCGAATCAACTAGGCGCTACATATGCAAGAGGCTGCGCTTTGAACCAACAGCATGACATGCTTTTCCTCATTTTGAATTATTGTTCCTATTGGGGATGGCTCTGCAGCTGCTATGACTCCGACAAGCTGATTGTTGACACTGTCCGTCTCACTGAAGTGGGAGGGGCTACCAGAGTTCCCACGCAAGGGCAAAAGGGCCCCGGCAGTTCCGCATCAGCACTGCCGAAGTCCAACAACTCGACTGCACCCCCGAGCTCAGCAGGGGACAAGAGTTCAATTCAGCAGCAGAAAAGGGAGACGGGGGCGAAGGAAGAACAACAAGTGCCCGCAGAGGCCCTCAGACAGGCTCTGAAGACCCAGAAGTCCCTTTTCACCAGCATGTCGACATTCACGGATGACAGCACTGATGGGGGGGTCTGGGAGAGAGAGGAGCGGGAGGTTTCGGGACCCGGACCGGTCCCTAGCGTTGTCGGCAGTGCGAATGGGAGTGGTGTGCCTACTCTTGTTCCCACCCCCCTTCCGACGTCTGCCGGGAGTGCGAGTGCCCGCGCCTCCTCTTCCTCTCCCTCCCCGGTCCCAGAGTCGCCCAGGACCAGCAGAACAGCCCCAACCGACTTGGCATGAGGACCTGCTGCATGGCGTTTTAATTTAAGTTAGGGAGGGAGGACGGGAATGAAGGAATGGGGGTGGTATTTAGTGCTCTCTCTCTCTCTCTCTCTCTCTCTCTCTCTGTCTGTCTGTTTCTTCACAACTGAGTGAGTGTGAGTTGAATGCGGAGGGGGGAGCTTCTGGCTTGAGGGGCTGAGTAGGTGAGGAGTGCGCCTCTCTGGCCATCTTCATGGACGTCGGCCGTGTTGATGTCCGCACATGCAGTAGGGAGTGCATGTTCGAAATCCGCTCGGGAGAGAGACGAGGAGCGGTCAAAGAAAAAGGTTAACGTGACAGTGTTTGTGTGGGTGTGCTTGTGTGAACAAGAGGGGGGTTGGGAGTTAGGGGGGGAAACAAACAGATAGAGGGGCGAGATACGTTTCTTCCATACATTGTAAAGGGCCCACCATCCAGTACTTGTCTAGTCAGTCGCCCAAGATGGTTTCTGCCTGCCGTAGGGTTCACACGCTCCTTCCCACTGGTTGTTCCGGAAACTGGTTTGAACAAGATATAATAATGCAATCGGGCCCCGAGGTCCTTCAGAAAGGGGAAGCAACATGGGGGAGTATTCAAAGCAGTCTTCTGTACGAGTGAAAAGGTTAACGAATGAATGCGTTCATCCGTCTCAAAAGTCAGAAACGGACGATCGAGTTGTGTTGCTATCATCCTGTCATTTGGATAGTTCTTCGGCAGAAGCCGTGTTTTAATTATAGCTTTTGGTGCCCTTTTTGCTCATACAGGCAATGTGTGAGCGGGTCTCGTTTGCATGTCCGATTGTCTGGAGACGAATCGGCGGACCGAGTGCGTGTCAATTGACGATTGAGTGCGTGCGTGAATTCAACTTTGCTGGTGCCCTTCTGCACGAGTGTATTGCATTGAAGCGTGTTTGTCCACCAGCTGGATTGCTTTGGACTGCATGCAGTGCATGGAGACGCTTTTTTTGGTTCTCGCTCATTTTCATCTTGTGAATGAATTTCTGGAAACTCGATCCTTCGAGGGATGCGGCCCGGATGCCCTTGCATTGCTGCATGCGCCCGACTTACCACGAAAGAGCTTAATTGTCAGTCAGCCCATCGATCTGCAATCTTTTAAGATAACCCCGTGCGCTGCTTGTGTACTTAACATGCAGTCCTTCAGGTTTGCTACACTTTTCGCCTAGGCGCCGGCTAGAGAAAAAAAAAAAAAAAAACGTCTACTTTTTTTTTTCTTTTTCAGTCAAACAACTGTTGTTCAACTGTTGCACAAGTGTTGTTTGTGTGTTGCACAACTGTTGTTAAGTGTTGTTCAGGGTCAAAAAGTAAAAAAGAAAAAAAAAAAAAAGATCTCCCGAGATCGTCTACTTTTTTTTTTTCCCTCTCTAGCCGGCGCCTAGCTTT
>JAHBMJ010003845.1:68923-86963 GCA_018398765.1 Chromera velia | reverse complement strand
TTTATTTCAAGACAGAGAGAGAGAAGAGAGCAAAGATAATTCGATATATTGCAGTGCTAGCATACCCTCTTCTTTCATGAAACTTTTAAAGCGTTGCTCTGTCTGCTTGAGGAGACAGGAGTGAATATGTGCTTCTCTACTGTCTTTACAGGCTTGTCAGATGCCTCCCTGACCACGCGCATACCCGGCCCCTCCCTTCATTGTACTCTTTGCTCTTTTTGGTCAGTAACTGACTATCTGCTACTTCTCTCCACTCTATGTTCTATACATGGTGGATTCTTTCCTCTCTCGTCTGTTTTTCTTGTCCCGTATTGGTCTCTTTTACTCGCAAACCCCGCAAAATTGTCGGCACGATGAAGGATTTTTTCTTGTCTTTTCTTTTGCTCCCCCTGTAGCAGGCCAAAAAATGGGGAAAAAATTGACAGAGTTGGATTTTGCCCAGTGCATCTTTTGTCACAGCCCCGACTTCCCACATTGTTCCTTTCCAAAAATAAAGTTTTTTTAGGCAATCCGAATCATGAAGAGTCATCCAATACAAATTTGTATGCACAGGTGCTTTCCGGGGCTGTACACAGTAGAATTCCGTGAGCGTGTCGACCCTTCCGTCTATACATGCATTCATCTTTCAGTCAAGCTTCCATACACCTGCTTTGACCGTGAAGCCGGAACGTTTATAGATCTTTGCATGAAACAGCTTAGCAGCAAAGACCCTGCCTGTGCATAATGCAGGGCAAGCGGTGCAGATCCTGTTGAGCGGATGCAACAGGTAAGGAAAACAAGTAACAGTATACGTCTGGCTCACCCTTTCTGTGCTTTATATGAATGCATTGCTACATGACAACATGTCGTCTTCTGGAGAGTGGACATCTTGAAAATTGGATACTTGATTGAAGATCCCCTATATTTTACAAAGATTACCCGACAGGTTTGAGGTCAAAATACGGCTGTTTTGGTTACTCTGGTAGCAAAAGCATGTGTAGAAAGAAGCAGAGGGGAAGAAGAATGCAATGCAGATTTCACTTTTTTGCCTTTTTCTCTGTATGTGCAACCTCTTTCCTTGCAGAGCTCTCTTTTCTCTGACTGCCTGCCTAGTGACTGCAAGCGGGTCCGCCATTGGAGTGCTTGTACTGAGACCACCATAATAGAAAAGAATAGAGACAAAGTCCACAGCCAAGATGCCCTTCAAAAATGGGGGTCATTTTTTTTGCTAGTGCAGCTGCCATACATTTGACTCTTCATTAGTTGGATTACCTAATGCAGTTCTGTTCGGTTCGTGCAATGCGATTCTGTGAAGGCTAATACGAATTATACACTGTCAAGACATCACGATTAAGTTCTTCAGAGCACGGGCCTCCAGGCAATTCTGCGGTAGAGAATAAGGCGACGGAAAAGCTTGCCCCCATGCACTTGTTCCACCTCCATGCACCCAACTCGAAGACCGACCTGAATTGTATGTCCGTTAGGGTGTTGTTTACTATTTTTTTTCGAAATGGGCAGTTTTCATGCCCGTGCCTGCAGTGGACGCAGAGAGACAGCCTTTGTCTCACCCCTCAAGACTTTATCTGCTGCTGGGCGCAGACTCCGTGTTCGAACCTCGTATTCTGGGCCAGGGGTCCTCCTTCCATCTATATATATTCCACAAACAACAGAAATGAAGGCCTGCTGCTGCTGCTGTTCCTGTGAGAAGGAAAGGTTTCTTGGGGTTTCAGGAAAGAGTCTTCAGCGAACTCAGAAATCTGCAGCCCTTTCCAAAACTCATCAGGGAAGGCTTGGTGGTGCTTGGTGGTTTCGAGGCCGGCTCCGGAAATCTAACAGATTCGTGTTGCACGGGTTCTTCATGAACTCCTCTAGGTATATATTACACTTGCGACGAGCACGGAGCATCTGTTCTTGATGTCTCTGACGGCCCTTCTGTAGAGGATACAGCAAGATGCTTCGCCCCTCTTGAGGTTCTACACCTACAGAGAGCCCCTTTATTGGTGCTTGACAGGTGTGTTTGTCTGTCGGTGGTCAGATTGGCTTTGTTTTCTTTGGCATGAGCGCGCTTTAGTTGCATGGTGCTTGGTGGATGTGTTTGTCTGTCGATGGTCAGATTGGCTTTGTTTTCTTTGGCATGAGCGTGCTTTAGTTGCATGGTGCTTGACGGGTGTGTTTGTCTGTCGGTGGTCAGATTGGCTTTGTTTTTTTTGGCATGAGCGCACTTTAGTTGCATGGTGCTTGACATGTGTGTTTGTCTGTCGATGGTCAGATTGGCTTTGTTTCTTTTTTGGCATGAGTGCGCTTTAGTTGCATGGTGCTTGACAGGTGTGTTTGTCTGTCGATGGTCAGATTGGCTTTGTTTTCTTCGGCATAAGCACGCTTTAGTTGCATGGTGCTTGAGAGTTTCAACTTATATCTATGAAGGAGATAAGCTCGTTGGTTTCCAAGTCTCAGAGTGGTCCTCTGCCCCGCGGCGGAGTGATGTTCCACAATTTCGATCAAACGAATTTCCCTAAGAGGCCACTCCCCCTTGTACAAGATGGAATGGTGAAACGGTCGCGGTGCTGTTTCTTAACACCGCATTCAAGGAGAGGCTTCCTGGGGTAACAAGAAAGCCTCAGTCCCAAACCGAGAATCTGCCCGTCTCTGAACAGTATGGCAAACCTTCTGGCAGCTTTCCGTTGGCAGGCTTGTCATACCATTGGGGAAAACGAACTGAGAATCGCAAGAAAACAGTAGTGATCGCGTGAGAGGAGGGAGAGCTGACTTACGGAGAGTTTAGGTTTTCATAAAGGAATTCTACAACATTTTCGATCTTCCTCTAAGCATTATGACCGGTGAAGAAAACATTGGAAGCTGCTCTGGGAGCTGTTCTCTAGAAATTTAGAACGTGAACAGTTTCAATTTTTCTTATTATAGCTATTAGACGGCTTTACACTTTTGTGCTCAGTCAAAAATGTTTTAAACACTTTTCATTTATTCTGTCAGACGAGTCTGTCTTTAATCTTCTGAGCCAATGCAAACAAAAATTAAGAATTGCATATAAAAAACGTTAGGCTTCTACCAATTCAAAGTCAATCTGTTTTTAAAGTTTAATTTAAAACATCTTTTTGACCCTTTTAACCTGTTTTTAAACCTCCCTGAACCTAAGTGCCACTTGAAAAAATATAATCAAGATGATCTCTATCTGTGGCATCGTTTTTCAAGAAACCGTCCATGCTTGTGGCATACATGGTCAAGACACCGTCCAGATATGTGGCTTTGGCTTTTAAGACACCGTAAGTGATCCACGCCTGCGGTACGGACTTTCAAGCTTATCTAAAAATGCGGCTTGAACTTTCAAATGGTAGTTAAGTTCAGGGAGGTCTGTTTTTAAACCATTTTGAACCTGATTCAAGTTCACCACTTCAACATGAACCTTGATTCCTTAAACGGTTAAGTTGAATCTTCATCCTTTTCCCAGGGCTATATCTAGTGCTATATTTTAATAGAACTTCGGCTACGAGTTCGGTTTTAATATTGTTACCGTAATATTGCCTAAAACTTGAATGAAAAAAGGCATGTTACAGCAAAAAAAAAAAAGAAAAAAAGTTTTTAGAAAAACGAGTTAATTAATTATCATTTTTTTTTCTTTTTGCCTGCAACACCTCAGGCTTGCAACACTTGTGCAACACCCGTGCAACAGCTAAACAACAGTCACAGTTGTTTTAGATAAACAAAAAAAGAAAAAAAAAAGTATCCAACAAATAGAGTTATATTGATACATTTTTTTTTCTCTGTGATACCCCTAGAATATTACGTATCTGAGCGGCATCTCATTTCATAATATTTTGCTAGTTTTCCAAGCTGAACTAAAGTTACTAAATATAACCTAAAATATACATATATTATATGATAAGCCGATGAAAGTCTAGATGAAAGTTAAATTAAGAGAGTGTAATTAAATAAAATAAATTGATTTCTAGCTAATAACTGACCTAGTAATACTAGTAGTAATAGCGAAAAAACTGGCTTATACTAATACTTTAATTAAATTAAGACATTTTTTTTCTATTATATAATCTCTTCTATAGGTTAACTCTAGGGTTAGCTTTAAAAACTTGACAATTTCATACTATATGCTTCGTGTTAATCTAAATTTAGGTCTAACTTTATGTTCCAGTTACCGTTTGAAAAGAACAGTCGATGAAACACCTGAACTAGCACCTGAAGTTTTTTTGTAATTCACCAAGTAATTCACCAATCGAAATTAACACTACTCAGGTATTCATCATGTAACTAGTCATGTAATTCATTCAGTAATTCATTCGGTAAACCAAAGCAGACCCACAGAGACTCAGAGAGGCACAAAATATGTATCGACATATACTCTTTGACAGACAGATGGATTGATTGTCGGAGAGAGACCACATGGGGACGGCAATTGAAGAGAAACCAGATGAGAGAGACTGGAAGGCAGACGCGCAGATGCGTGCGAAAGATCTGGAGAACTGCAATTGCGGAAGCGCAGTGTGTGTGTGCGTGTGTGTATGTGTGTGCGTGCGTGCGTGTGTGTGTGTGTGTGTGTGTGTGTGTGTGTGTGTGTGTTCGGGCTAAAGCCGCTGATCGAGCCACGCCAGTCAATTGAGGTGCAATGATGTTTTCTTGAAGTGAGTCTGGACTGCACACGAGGCCCCGACTCGTTGCAGCCTCGTTGCAACCGCTTGAAAGTGGAGGTCCCCCAGTCGGCTCAGCCCTGTACCCTGCGATGGTTTGTCAGTTTCCCCCGCGTCAGTCTTGACACCCTGAGAGTCGACGCGGGTTGCCTCTTCATGCAGCGGAGACGGAGCCTCTCTCTGATCACCCGTCGACGTGTCCCTCGGATCCCCTTTCCCAGGCAGAACCTGACGACCACCTTTTTGAGAATCAGACTCCGATGCGTAGTCTTTTCCTTCAATTGACTGTGTCCTTCTAAAGAGAGGAATCCCGTCTCCTAGCAGGACGGGGAAGGTTGTCAGAATAAAATCGTCAATCCAACCTTGGTGAAGGAAACTCTGAATTAGCCGACCTCCATCCACATACACAGTCTTGACGCCCTCACGAATTAGAGACTCACGAATACCTACGGCTCTCTCTCTCTCTCCCTTTCCAAAGACACCAGGATCCAAAAACCGCACATCATGCCCTTCGAGTAACGTGGCACGATCTTGTGTGACACCACCACCAGGCGACTCCAAATTGGCCTCGCACGCGCCCCCTTTTTTCGGTCTCCCCTGGGAGGTAACAACGTAAACTCTCTTCCCTGCATACGGCCACACATTGGGGGACAGTCGCAGAGTCACCGCATCAAATGTGTTTCGGCCCATGATGATCGCGTCCACCGTCTCCGTGACCGACGTGTATTCAAACAGGTCGGGGGTGCCGTCTCCCGAACTTGGCGGCACATTTGCGTTGTGCACATCACCGGAGTCCGCACGGCCGGAGGAATCAGGGAGACAAGTGGTGAGCGATGAATCTGCCCTCGCTTCCATCTCAGGAGACAGGCACGGAGGCGATGGGGTCTCGTTGGTGCCCTGCCCCCCTTCAACGCCACTCTCTGCCCCCGGGAGCCAGTCGAGACTCCCGTCCCGTCTCGCGATGTATCCGTCCAGAGACGCCGCAATGAACACGATACAGCGAAGTGCGGCTGTCTCGGATTCTGGTTGATTGTGACACTCTCTCTCTGCACGCTCCTTTGAAGACCTCTCCATTTTGCGCTCGGCAACCCGGAGACGCGCGGTACGAAAACTGTGGTGATGCAGGAGAGAGACGGGTCTGATTAATTGGGACAACAGGCAAGAAGTTTACAACTGCAACTGCAGACGCTGCACAAAGTGTTGAGAGGTACAGGAGAATAAGGAGCTTGCACATGCTTCTCAGGGCCGCTGTCGATCGATCAGGCAAATACATATAATGTATATATACTGGAACAGTCTGATTGCTGGCAGAGACAGGCTGTCTGTCTGAATTTCAGTGTGGGAACAAAAATTTGAGGCTGTCCCGCACCCCAGGTTGGCAAAGCAGATCAGAAGGCAACGTCTTCACACACACATATACTGACAATCCGACAAGAGACAGGTGCTTGATTCAGCACTGAGCTTGAATTGAATCTTTCCCAAGCTGAAGTCCGCAATTTGATTGATGTGCGAACACAATTAACACATGTGCGAAATTGTGCGAACCATGCACCCGCGGCCATGCAGCACCCCGGCCGGCGGCCGTCTGTAGGGGCACGGCGCCTCTGGGGGCTCGATCGTACAAAATACCTTACGCAACGCCGTTGCATAAGAGGGCTGCATGGAGGGGGGAGGGGTCTTATACAGAGGTGGCCCCTTCATGAACATTGAACATTGAACGGTATAGAACAGGCTGCGGGCATAGTGAAGCTCTTCCTCCAGCTAGCCCTTCCTATTGCACATCAGATGGCAGACTGGCGGGATGGTACGTACACATCATAAAATTCTGATTCTGAACAGTAATTAAATGTGATTCAAATTTCATTTCAGGGCTAGCATCATATAGTAGCATGTTATATATTTTATTTTTAGTCTAGTAGTATGTTAAACATTAGTGATTCTGCTAGTGATTTAGTAAGTATTGCATATATAAGTTTGTATAGGCTAGTGTATAGGAGTAATTGAGAATAAAATGTCTTACTGTGTTTTAATTAATATGATTAGTAACAAGTTTTTCCCCTATAAAATCTCAAAGTTCTACAAAGTTTTCAAATAAAAAAAAATTAAAGTGTCAAAGTTTAGGGGTGGGCTTTATTTTAAAAAAACTTTATATATATCCTAGGGGTGGTTTTGATATATATTTTTATATTATATCATAGGCTAAGTCATATAAATATATAATATAATTAGATCATTATCTATAAATCATTGTGTATACTAGTCCATATACTCACTACTGTCTTTATATATCTTCATGATAAGACTTCATCTAAGATAATCACGATGCGATTCTTACTGGGAATTATTATCATCATGATCGTTTACTAGATTGTTTAGCTCTTTCAACAGTCTTCTTTATTCTAAATGTAGCGTAGTGCTAGCTATACGTTAGCAGATAAGGGCTCATTGAGACAGAGACAGTTAGTCAGATGGAAGGTCTGTCATGCTAGGCGTTTATTGTTATTCCCTCGTTCATTCTGTTTCTATCAGTCTGACTCTCATACGACAGAAATACGACTGTTAATTCATGTGGCTAAATCACATATAATGACGCGCGCGCTTACTTCGATCGCAGCCCTGAAACAACATACACATAGGCTAGTTCCATCACAATCGACATGCAAAGGCGGGCCGCTCGTTGACGCTCGTACCACGAGGGGCATACACGTCATACATACCCCTCCCCAGAATGATCGTCCTCGATCATTTCCTTTCCTTTATGCAAGCATCATTCATCTAGATCGTTCATCCTCGATCATACTTTGTTCATTCCTGCCTATACTTGAATGAACTCATACAATAGAATCAAGAGCGAACGGATGAACATCGATCCTCGTAAGACTGATATATACTGACATCACGGAATTAAGAAATCAATTGTATCTACATCAAGATAAAAAATTTCGTTTCACATCCACACATACGCTTCGATCGATCATCTGGCTCATGAACACATAACATGAAAGCTGTGGTCACAACTAGACCTGCATGAGCTTGTTTGCTTTGTGCATGTACGTATGACTTCTGGTGGCAACCCTGCCAGTCTCTGTAGGGTCAGACTCACCAACCCTGTAGCCTCCCTCTCTCCTCTTCCTGGTGGCAATCGGTATGTGTATGTGTGTGTGTGTGTGTGTGTGTGTGTGTATGTATGTGTATGTATATGTGTGTGTGTGTGTGTATGTATGTGTGTATGTGTGTGTGTGTGTGTGTGTGTGTGTGTGTACGTGCGCACGTTAGCAGACAGGTGGTAGACGAAGACTCATGATTAGGGAGAGATAGAGAGCGAGAGAGGGAAAGAGCCAGATGGATGTACGGTTCTGCATAGGAGAAAGAGATCGAGGCCGATGCACCCAGACTGAAGTAGAGAAACTGACAGTGTCTCAGACAGACAGCAACAGAGACAAAGGTTAGGACAAATTATGAAAAATGATGAAAGAGTAACTATTGTGTAAGTGATGCAGACATATATGCAGACACTGTAATACACTGTCAAAGACTAGGTCAAATACTGTTGGCTCACTCCTCCCCGGTTCTCGGACCGTCCTCCATGTCTGGGGCTTGTTCACAGATATCTTTACTGTGTTTTCGTATCGAACCTAATCGAGTTATTAGTGTATTGAGAGATCACGTTAACTAGAAAACGAGTCAATCATTCTTTAGATCGTCATTTTTTCTTTTTTAAAAATGTTAGAAAAAATATTGCAAATTAGCTTTATAAACTCAGGTAAAGAATATGTATTGTAGACAGTAAAGAATATGTATTGTAGACAGTTTGCAGATCGATTTGCTGTAACTATGAGTGAGAATTTCAGACTAATTTTTAGTCGTATTTAGGCCTTCATGCGCGATAATGCGCGACCCCCGGTTTCCGCCTTTCACCGGGGCCACGGCATGCTCGATCCGCAGGAGCATCAAAATTGCATAAAGTATTTTGTACGAGTAGTAGGAGACGGATGGAGACGGCCGGTCTTGCACAATCATGCCGTATCGTCTCCCTTTTCTTTGATCGCCTTGATCATGCATGCGCAGTCTTCAGAATCCAGAACTTCAGAATCAAGTATGGACATGACCATGAAAGTTTCGCATGAGTTGCCGGTCTACAAGAACCATCCGCAGACACAAGAACCATCCGCAGACAGCGACAGAACCTCATCAGAGAGAGACGGACACAAATCGTCGGACGTCGTCGACTTGAACTTCAAGCATTTCATTGGAAGGGTTCTGTTTCCTCTGGGGATTCCCTGCCCTCCAGCTTGATGCACGGGATAGGGCTACCAGGGCGCCTGAGCAGGGGGGCTGGTACGCACCTCGCCAGCTGGTTGCAGGAAACTTCCGTTCCTCTTGACCCTATTGAGGCCCAGGCACTCTTAGACTGCACCGAAACGGTAGACGGGCAGAAAGAGCTCCAAAGGATTGCACTCGTCCGACTGGGTGAAAAGTACGGAAAGAATTTTGGACACTGCAGGCCGGTAACAGATGTCTGTTGTAGCGGGGAGCTGATCGCAACAAAAGACGCCGGTTCGATGCGTTTGTGGAGGGGACGAGGGGACTTTGCACTTCTCAGGGTCGTTACGTGCGAAGGCGCCCACGTAGCGTTTCACCCATCAGGACAATTTATTGTGACCGGCACCCGGGGATCTGCACAGACGACCCAGAAGGTGGTGACACCAAAAGTGTGGGGCCCAGCAGGAGGAAAGTGCGGCCTGGTCGGGAAAAGGGAAAGAACCACGAGAGTTCCGTCACAATCCCAGGTGACGGTCGGGGTCGCGAAGACACACAGACAAAGACATCAACTCGCTTTCTAAAAGATTCGTGTTTGTTTTTTTTTTAAAGCATCCCTCAATTCTCAAGAACACGTTTTTGTGTCATTGGCTGCATGCATGGGGGTTGTCTTTTTGTATCCCGTTCATCGATGTCTGGTTCTTTTTTTGTGTGTTTTGGCTTTCTATTTTATGCTGCATGCCCCCGTTCGTTCATGTTTCGTGGAGCCTTTCTGTCTTCCCTTTATTTTTTGAATGTGTAAAATCCGTAGAGTTATAATTTTTTTTCTGGGCGTCTCGACTTTCCGAAGTCTTTCGCTACAATTAAAGATTTTCAGGCTCGATCTTCTACTTGAGAATGACTCCTGAGATTTTCCCGTCAGAGTCTGCTTTGCCCAGTAGTTTGCCTTTTTCTACGTTTCTCCACTTTTCTTTTTTCTCTTTCTCCTCTTCCCCCCCCGCCGCTTGCTTCCTCTGGTTGCTTCTTCTCTTACGTCTTCTTCTTCTTTTTTTTGGAGACTTTTCCTTTTTCTTCTTTTCGTTGTTGCTAGTGTTTTTTTTCTCTAGTTTCTTCTTCTTCTACTTCTCACTTCTTCTTCTTCGATCGTCAGCGTGTTTTTCTTCTTTTTCTTTTTCTCCTTCGTCTTTTTCTTTTCTTCTTTTTCTTTTTCTCCTTTTTCTTTTTCTTTTCTTCTTCTTCTTTTTCTTTTCTTCTTTTTCTTTTTCGTCGTCGTCGTCTTTTTCTTCTTCGGTTTTTTTTTTTTCTTCTTCGTCTTCTTCTTCGTCTTCTTCTTCTTCTTCTTCTTCTTCTTCTGCTTCTTCTGCTTTTTCTGCTTTTTCTGCTTCTGCTCTGCTTCTGCTTCTGCTTCTGCTTCTGCTGCTTCTTCTGCTTCTGCTTCTGCTTCTGCTTCTGCTTCTTCTGCTTCTTCTGATTCTGCTTCTTCTGCTTCTTCTGCTTCTGCTGCTTCTTCCTTCTGCTTCTTCTTCTTCTTCTTCTTCTTCTGCTTCTTCTGCTTCTGCTTCTGCTTCTTCTGCTGCTTCTTCTGCTTCTGCTTCTGCTTCTTCTGCTTCTGCTTCTGCTTCTCCTGCTTCTTCTGCTTCTGCTGCTTCTGCTGCTTCTTCTGCTTCTTCTGCTTCTTCTGCTTCTTCTGCTTCTGCTTCTTCTTCTTCTTCTTCTTCTTCTTCTTCTTCTGCTTCTTCTGCTTCTGCTTCTTCTGCTTCTTCTGCTTCTTCTTCTTCTTCTTCTTCTTCTTCTGCTTCTTCTGCTTCTTCTGCTTCTTCTTCTTCTGCTTCTTCTGCTTCTTCGGCTTCTTCGGCTTCTTCTGCTTCTTCTGCTTCTTCTGCTTCTGCTGCTTCTTCTTCTGCTTCTTCTTCTTCTTCTTCTTCTTCTTCTTCTTCTGCTTCTTCTGCTTCTGCTTCTTCTGCTTCTGCTTCTTCTGCTTCTGCTTCTGCTTCTGCTTCTCCTGCTTCTTCTGCTTCTGCTTCTTCTTCTTCTTCTTCTGCTTCTCCTCCTCCTCCTCCTCCTCCTCCTCCTCCTCCAGGGAGTCCTCCTCCTCCTCCTCTAGCTTTTTTTTTTTCTCGTGCTGCTGTTGCTGCTGCCTAATAATTGCATCTAGTATTGCATCTTCCTAGGCATCTTCTTAATAATGGCTTTTAATAGACTGTCGGACCTCCGACTCAGGCTCCGAATCTTTTCGCTGAGAACTCCGAGTCCTTTCACATTTCGACTTAATATTCTTCTAAGCATCGATCATTTTTCCCGGGGCCGTATGTAAAATTCTAAAAAAAAAGTTAAGTTATAAAAATTATATAACAATATAATAAAATTTGTACCAGATATACGCTACATGCAAACTTCACGAGTTTAAGAAAATTTGAATAAATCTAGGTGAATTTCAGCTAGGCATAGAATCTGTAGGCTTCACTCAGCCTAGATTTCAGCACTGAATTTACGTAAAATTCAGTAAATTTGCAAATAAATTTTAATAAATTTAAGGTGATTTGATACTATAGTGAATTTACTGGTGATTCAGATTAGGATTTACAAAGGAATTTAAATTAAATTAAAGGAATTTACATAACCGTCGTAACGAATCTAGATGAATTTAAAGCGTGAATTTAAATTAATTAGGATGCTTTAAGTTCTCTAATAATTTTTTAGCTTAAATTTATCCTATAGAATTCATCAAAATTCATTTGTAAATTCACTTTAATAATTTCACGTAGATTCATTAATTTACATGTAGAACTATTAAAGTTGTCAAGTTGAGTGTGAGATAATTTCCGCTGGTTGACAAGACACATCCTACAACGCAATTGACTGCATCAAGAAAAAAACGATACGACGTGGCCAATGGCGCAACGTATGTACACCAGAGAACACCAGACAACATTCAGGCAAGAGCGAGTTTTGCGGAGAATCGCCGGCGATGAAAAGCGGTAATAGCGATAACTGGTGATGTAGGAGCAGAAAGTCCCTCAGTCCATGCACCAATCATGATGCGCTTGCACCACGTGTCACAAACCGCATTGTCGCCGCAATGAACCGCCAAGGCTATCGCCAAGGATGACAAAAGGCCTTAAAAAAAAGCAAAAAAAGCAGGCGATTCCGTTCTCCTTTCGAGTCTCATTCACACTTCGTTCGAAAAATCCGGCCAGAATTTCAGACACAGAATGACTTTTAACATGCACACGGCGCACTTTTGCTAGAATGCACGCAACCCCGCATGCGAACCCAGACAGCACACGCAAGAGGGAGCCCGAGCATATGAACAGAGATGAGCGAGTCGTTTCACCCAAAGGTCCTCTTCCCTGCATGCAAGCCAGTCAATCTAATCGCATTGATTCACTCGATCCTCGAATGAACGATCGACCGATCAATCACTCGATTAGCTGACCACACTCCCTCCCACGTTGTCCTTAAACTTGCTTCTCTCTCGATCTCGATCAGCACACTTACTGACCACACCACCGGAATTCATGCCGGTAGACAGGCCCACTGTCCACCAAGAAAACTGAAAAAAAATGTATGTCTTCAATTTTCCCGAAGATGCAGTCACATGGAACCCAAAACTTGATTTCGTGGCGTCAGAACAAAAACATGTCACGCAGACATTTTGAAAAAAAAGACGAACCATGGACAGACATGCAGTTGATGGAATCCGAGCGATCGATCGATCGATCGACGGATCCTTCCTCTGACTGATCTTCAGACCAGGCAGGCGCGCCTGTTGTGCAGCGTGCGGCTTCCAGGCAAGCCCGGTGCACATATGCAGGCGTGCAGACGAAAATCACATTGATGCACACACTCATGTACGAACGGTTTTGTCTTCTTGATCGTCCCTTCCGCCCCTCTAATTGTCTCATCTCACTCATGCCTTCCTTCCTTCCTTCCTTCGTCTTTTTTCTCTTTGTCGCTTTTCCCATCAGATCTTCCGACGGGTAGACCAATCAACTGCTGTCACAACCCCCCCAAGTTCTCCAGACGGATCGCAAAACATTCATACAAACAGTGAGTCAATCAGTCAGGCATCTATTTACGGATTGAGCAGACAGACGGAATGAAGCTTCACACCCTCGTTCAGGATGCGCCGGCCGCATTCAATGGTTGCAGCAATCTGCAGGGCGGCGCGGGTCTCCCTCCCTCGCACTTTCATTTCAATAAACTTTCATGCGTGCAAACTTCTCCCGCCGCGTGAGGGGAAACGCACTCTGTCATCGGGTAGAATCAAATCGAGAAATGGACCTTCTCTCTCTCTGTTTTTCTCACTCCTGCACTCACGCATCCGTGTCTTTCTTCATGTGACTCATGCAGACGCACTTCTCCTCTACATGCTGGAAAGTCTCTTTCTGATCGGGACTGCATACCCCTACACCCCGCCCCAATCAAACAGGAAGGGCCGCCGTCTCTGTCCCCGTCTCCCGACCCCTTGAAGCACATTCACCTTCCGCACCTGGCTCCAACACACCGCTACCCCGCCCCGCTGGCAGGATTGCATCGCATCCTTCCGTCTCTTCCTCTCTGCCCCCCTTCTCCGTTCCCTTCTCGTCCATTATCGCAGTGCCTCCAGTTACAGATGGGGTTTCCTTCTCCTCTCCTCGGCGTTTGTAGAAGGTCGGGAGGGTCCCCGCTGCCCCGCCAGCATCCGTGACCGTCTTTCCACCTCCGGTTGCGTTCCCATCGAACGTATATGTGTAAGCGGACTCGCCGTGGAATTTATGATCCAGACCCCCCTCTTCAAGATCGGCGTGCACACGAAGAATGCCCAGGAAACGGAGACCCAGAAACACAGGTACGCAGGTTGCAACAACCCACGCGATCAACGAGCAAAGGCCCAGGACCTGCACACACACACACACACACACACACACACACACACAAGAACGGAAACAAAATACGGGAGTTCGGGTCGCAGTTGTTGCTTTCTACTGTGCAGACCCACGACCTCGAAGACTGGAAGCCGAGGAAGCAATTCAGAGAAGGCAGATAGTCGGAAAATCATGACTTTCCCTTACCCAAACCCCAAACCTGCTTCCCGCCCCTCAATTTCTCCTTCGTGTTTGCCTGTCCCTACCTCTGCCTGCCTTCTCTTCTGGCCTTTCGTTTCGGCCTGTTGCCTTGCCGTGCAACCCTGTCTCGGGAAGAGGCTGTAAACACACTTGCGAACGGATGAGGATGCCATCGGGATGGTCGTGAAGAGCATCTCATGCGCACAGCAAAAAAACACGGACAACATCCGATCGAACGTGTAGAGAACGCGTAAGGCGCAATGGGCAGAAAGCAGTTTGAAATCCTTTTTCTTATCTGCATGCCCATGCATCCATTCACTCACTTGAAGTCCCAATTGCCTTCCACCCGCCCCAAAAAGGAGACCCTTCTCGTTGTGGAACAGACCAACACTGAGGACTCCCCACGCCCCCGCACCAAAGTGCACGGCCACAGCGTCGACAGGATCATCGAGGCCCATCCAGACCATCAAATGGGACCAGACCAACGTGCACACACCACCCACACCCCCAACCACCAAAGCAGCCCACTGGGTGTAACCATTCACACCGCTACACACTGCAACCATCCCCCCCAGAGCCCCGCATGAGGCCTGAACAAGAGAGTACTGATGAAACCTTGAAGCTGCTGCAGAGAGCAACAGAGCTGCCAACGTTCCACTACTCCCTGCCAAGAAAGTGTTCACAATCACTTCCACGACAATGCTGGCATCTCGAACGAAGATCCCTCCATCGAAGGCCCCAGACAGGTGCATTTGGGACCCTCCATTGAAACCGATGAAACCAAAAAAGAACACAAACGTACCCAGAACAACAAACGGGATGTTGTGACGGGGCATTCCGACAACAATTCGACGTTTCTTCCCATTTGCACCCGTCTCGTATGCAAATCTGCCGATTCGGGGCCCGAGGAAAATCACACCCACGATTGACGCCACCCCACCGACACCGTGGACAACCCCAGAACCCGCAAAATCCAAAAACCCAAGACGGTGAAGCCATCCGTCGTCGGTCCAGACCCAGTGAGTAGCTATTGGGTAGATCACCCCTGTCAGCGCTACACAATAGCAAATGTAAGCGTAGAAGTTCACACGCTCTGCAAGCGCCCCTGACACGATGGTAGCTGCCGTGGCGCAGAATGTGTATTGGAACCAAAAATTGGCCAATTGGTTTTTCGGGACACCGTCGAGCAGGAAGGCTGTCGTCCCTGCAAAGCTGCCGAGCGGCCCGACGTCCCCTTTTCCGTACGCGAGGCCGAATCCCACCAGCCAGTACAGAATAGCTCCGACCGTTGCATCGAGGAGGTTCTTGATCATGATGTTCACAACATTCTTCGACTGGATCAGACCACCGCAAAGAAACGCAAAACTGCAGACAAGTGGGGATAGGTACTCGCGCTTCTTGACTCATGGATGCTGATGAAGTGTGAACGCAGGCAGGCATGCAAACAGCAAGGGCACTGGGCGAAACTGAACACCAGAAACTGAAAAGAGAGGGCGTGTAGACGGAAGAATGGAGAGACTGAGCTGAACTGAATCGGAAGACAAGAATAACAAGGTAGAAAACCGAGTGGAAAGAGAAGCAAAATGTGGATTGAGAGAATCAAATGGCGGGAGTAAGGTGGGGGGAATATTGTCTGTCTGTAGACGGCATGGCAACAGGGCACTTCAGCCCGAGCATATAGCGAAAGACTTGGCCGTCGCAGAGACAAGAAATCGAAAACCAAAACACACGGACCGACCGACCCCACTTGGAACATGAAAACGAGAGAGCCGCAGTAGATGAGGAACAATTGGTCAACTGCCTCCGCAAGAGAAGGGTCGACCGTCATTCTGTCGTTCTTCGTTCAGGGTTCAATTTCGAAATTCGAATGCGGAGGTTGATTCTGTGCCGTTTGTGTACTTTCTCAAACAGCGACGAGGCAGGGGCCAGAAACGAACGAAGTCCGACGAATTCACTTAAAGAGCTGCAGGATGCGGTGGTATTCAAGTGCAGACGCTTCTCAAAACTTGTCAGAGAGAGTCAGTGGCTGGTCGGCCTGTCGGCTGTTCAGTCTGTCTGGGCACCAGTGGGGAAACAAGCATTTGTACGTCAACTCATTCCCTTGCCAAGTGATCCAACCACATGTGGCTCCAATGCCACGGATTTCATTGGAGTGCACGTCAAGCTGTCCTCACTTCATCAGCATGCCGAAAGCAAGTTGCACCAAGTTCAAAGGAATCTGCTGTTGACACGATTATGCCGTTAATAATTGACTTATGTGTCTGACGGTCTGAGCATCGCGTTGGCATCAGCGACTCCATGCACACACATGATCGAAAGCTATAGACGTTCGATCATCGTTCGATCGATCTTAATTTTTGGAAGACTGTATGAGCGTCACGGGATTGGTCGCGCGCGTGACTAAAAAGTTTTAGGATGTTTTAGGCACATGCAAACTTCTTCGCGAAAATCCCGATCGCTCCTAGTTTGGACTGTGGGACCCGTAGACACGACTAGATTCACATCTTAACGAAAGGTAACTCCGTTAAGCCGTATCAAGGGGGCGCATTTCGCCTAATGCCATATAGCTGTTTCACTTGCTTATGTAACATTAGGCGCACGCCCGAGGGATCTAGGGGTGCATTTCGCCTAATGCCGTATAGCTGTTTCACTTGCTTACGTAATATTAGGCGCGCGCCGGGGTGTATTTCGTCTAATGCCATATAGCTGTTTCACTTGCTTACGTAACATTAGGCGCGCGCCCGAGGGATCTAGCGGCCCCCCACTATGCCGCACATGATTAGATCCCTCATCGATAATCTTCCCCCCCCGTTCACCCCGAAAAACCAGTATGGAATGGTCCTCCCCCAGTAAACTGAGTTCACTACCTGAGCAGTCGATCAGCTTTACAGCTAAGGCGACGGATTGGAGAAGCACTGTCTAAAGCGATGGGAGGGTGGGTTCCGGTTCGTTCGACGGAACTGTCAGAAGAGACTATCGTCTTTTCTCTTTCGTTTGACTCCTCTTCAACTACTCAACATATCTTTTCTGACTCACGCATTTTTCTGAGCGCGCGGCAGATAAAACCACCACCACTATTTTTTCTCGCCCGCGCGGGACGGATTTGATGTTCCTAGCTCGGCGCGTTGGTACCGCAAAGGCCGTGCCGCGCCCAGAACTATATTTTCCATCGGATCGTAATTTCCGTCGTTTGAACGCACGGCTTTGCTCCGTAAGCTAGGCTTCGCCTTCCATTCAAACTTCTTCATGAAAATCCCGATCACTCCTAGTTTAGACTATGGGACCCGTAGACACGACTAGATTCATGTCTTAACGAAAGGTAACTCCGGTAAGCCGTATCAAGGGGGCGCATTTCACCTAATGCCGTATAGCTGTTTCACTTGCTTACGCAACATTAGGCGCGCGCCCGAGGGATCTAGCAGCCCCCAGTCTGAGACGGGTCCCCAGTCTGAAAAGACAAGAAACAGCAATACATAGTTTGGTTAATCAATAAACATTTATGTTTATGATTTGCCATTACTGGTTCATGTCTTAGAGCGGATCAGATAGAGCTGAAACATTCTATAATGTAGCAACTGCATGTGCCTAAAGATGCAACAATTTATTGTTACCAATAAATTTATGTCATCTTTTTTTGCTTTGAACACTGCCTCTTTGATCAACTTTGAGGTCCTATTTCAATGGTGATCTACTGACTATATAGAAGAACATGCCGGATCCGTATCTGCAATCAGGTCTCCAACGGATCAATTGGTACAGGGAGAGCCATAACATCTCCTCTGCCTTTTAAAGATGTATGGAAAGAGCAAACGCTGTGAGATGTTGCCTTTCTCTGTCTGTAACGGATGTCTGGACACAGCAGCAGCTGCCTTTAAACTCCACAAACAATGCGGCGACCCAGAGACAGGGGTCTCGCCCTTCTCTGTCTGCCAGAATGGAGAGATGTACAGAGAGAGAGAGAGCGATCTCTGCCCTTCAGAATCTTTGTCTGCAAGGAAGAAAGATGTACAGAGAGAGGTGTCCTGCCCTTCTCTATCTGCCAAGAAGAAGGATGTACAGAGAGAGGGGTCTCTGCCCTTCTCTGTCTGCAAAGAAGAA
>JAHBMJ010003845.1:0-68838 GCA_018398765.1 Chromera velia | reverse complement strand
GGGTCCTGCCCTTCTCTGTCTGCAAAGAAAAAAGATGTACAGAGAGATGGGTCCTGCCCTTCTCTGTCTGGCAGTGTCTGCAAAGAAGAAAGTCGTATAGAGAGAGGGGTCCTGCCTTCTCTATCTGCAAAGAAGAGACATGTACAGAGAGAGGGTCCTGCCCTTCTCTGTCTGCAAAGAAGAAAGATGAACAGGGAGAGGGTCCTGCCCTTCTCTGTCTGCAAAGAAGAAAGATGTACAGAGAGAAGGGTCCTGCCCTTCTCTGTCTGCAAAGAAGAAAGATGTACAGAGAGAGGGGTCCTGCCCTTCTCTGTCTGCAAAGAAGAAAGATGTACAGAGAGAGGGCCCTGCCCTTCTCTGTCTGCAAAGAAGAACGATGTACAAAGAGAAGGGTCCTGCCCTTCTCTGTCTACAAAGAAAAAGATGTACACAGAGAGGGGTCCTAGCACCGTCCTACCCTTCTCTGTCTGCAAAGAGTGAAGATGTACAGAGAGAGGGTCCTGCCCTTCTCTGTCTGCAAAGAAGAAAGATGTACAGAGAGAGGGTCCTGCCCTTCTCTGTCTGTAAAGAATGAAGATGTACAGAGAGAGGGTCCTGCCCTTCTTTGTCTGCAAAGAAAAAAGATGTACAGAGAGAGGGGTCCTGCCATTCATTGCAAAAAAGAAAGATATATAGAGAGATGGGCAAGAAGATAGAGAGATGGGTCTCTTGCCCTAGCTCTTGCCCCTCTCTGTCTGCAAAGAAGAAAGATGTAGAGAGAGAGGGGTGCCGCTTTCTCTGTCTGCAAAGAAGAAAGATGTACAGAGAGAGGGTCCTGCCCTTCTCTGTCTGCAAAGAAGAAAGATGTACAGAGAGACGGTCCTGTCCTTCTCTGTCTACAAAGAAGAAAGACGTACAGAGAGAGGGGTCCTGCCCTTCTCTGTCTGTAAAGAAGAAACATGTACCGAGAGAGGGGTCTTGCCCTTCTCTGTCTGCAAAGAAGAAAAATGTACAGAGAGAAGGGTCCTGCCCTTCTCTGTCTGCAAAGAAGAAAGATGTACAGAGAGAGGGGTCCTGCCCTTTTCCGTCTGCAAAGAATGAAGATGTACAGAGAGATGGTCCTGCCCTTCTCTATCTGCAAACTTTTTAAGAAGAAGGATGTACAGAGAGAGGGGTCCTGCCCTTCTCTGTCTGCAAAGAAGAAAGATATATATAGAGAGGGGTCCTGCCCTTCTCTGTCTGTATAGAAGAAAGATGTACAGAGAGAGGGGTCGTGCCCTTCTCTGTCTGCAAAGAAAAAAGATGTACAGAGAGAGGGGTCTCTGGCCTTTTCTGTCTGCACAGAAGAAAGATATACAGAGAGAGGGTCCTGCCCTTCTCTGTCTGCAAAGAAGACAGATGTACAGAGAGAGGGGTCCTGCCCTTCTCTGTCTGCAAAGAAGAAAGATGTACAGAGAGAGGGTCCTGCCCTTCTCTGTCTGTAAAAAAGAAAGATGTACAGAGAGAGGGTCCTGCCCTTCTTTGTCTGCGAAGAAGAAAGGTGTACAGAGAGAGGGGTCCTGCCCTCCTCTGTCTGCAAAGAAGAAAGATGTACAGAGAGAGGGGTCCTGCCCTTCTCTGTCTGCAAAAAAGAAGGATATACAGAGAGAGGGTCCTGTCCTTCTCTGTCTGCAAAGAAGAAAGATGTACAGAGAGAGGGGTCTCTACCCTTCTCTGTCTGCAAAGAAGAAAGATCATGTACAGAGAGAGGGGTCCTGCCCTTCTCTGTCTGAAAAAGAAAGATGTACAGACAGAGGTGTCTCTGCCCAGGGGCCTTCTCTGTCTGCAAAGAAGAAAGATGTACAGAGAGAGGGGTCCTGCCCTTCTCTGTCTGCAAAGAAGAAAGATGCACAGAGAGAGGGGTCCTGCCCTTCTCTGTCTGCAAAGAATGAAGATATACAGAGAGAGGGGTCTTGCCCTTCTCTGTCTGCAAAGAAGAAAGGTGTACAGAGAGATGGGTCCTGCCCTTCTCTATCTGCAAAGAAGAAAGATGTACAGGGAGAGGGTCCTGCCCTTCTCTGTCTGCAAGGAAGAAAGATGTACAGAGAGAGGGGTCCTGCCCTTCTCTATCTGCAAAGAAGAAAGATGCACAGGGAGAGGGTCCTGCCCTTCTCTGTCTACAAAGAAGAAAGATGTACTCAGAGAGAGGGGTCTCTGGCCTTCTCTGTCTGCAAAGAATAAAATGTACAGAGAGAGGGGTCTCTGCCCTTCTCTGTCTGCAAAGAAGAAAGATGTACAGAGAGAGGGGTCTCTGCCCTTCTCTGTCTGCAAAGAAGAAAGATGTACAGAGAGAGGGTCCTGCCCTTCTCTGTCTACAAAGAAGAAAGATGTACAGAGAGAGGGGTCCTGCCCTTCTCTGTCGGCAAAGAAGAAAGATGTGCAGAGAGAGGGGTGACCGTCCTGCCTTTCTCTGTCTGCAAAGAAGAAAGGTGTACAGAAAGAGGAGTCTCTGCCCTTCTCTGTCTGCAAAGAAGAAGATGTACAGAGAGAGGGTTCCTGCCCTTTTCTGTCTACACAGAAGAAAGATATACAGAGAGAGGGTCCTGCCCTTCTCTGTCTGCAAAGAAGACAGATGTACAGAGAGAGGGGTCCTGCCCTTCTCTGTCTGCAAAGAAGAAAGATGTACAGAGAGAGGGTCCTGCCCTTCTCTGTCTGTAAAGAAGAAAGATATACAGAGAGAGGGTCCTGCCCTTCTTTGTCTGCGAAGAAGAAAGATGTATAGAGAGAGGGGTCCTGCCCTTCTCTGTCTGCAAAGAAGAAAGATGTACAGAGAGAAGGGTCTTGCCCTTCTCTGTCTGCAAAAAAGAAGGATATACAGAGAGAGGGTCCTGTCCTTCTCTGTCTGCAAAGAAGAAAGATATACAGAGAGAGGGGTCTTGCCCTTCTCTGTCTGCAAAGAAGAAAGTTGTACAGAGAGAGGGGTCCTGCCCTTCTCTGTCTGCAAAGAAGAAAGATGTACAGAGAGAGGGGTCCTGCCCTTTTCCGTCTGCAAAGAATGAAGATGTACAGAGAGATGGTCCTGCCCTTCTCTATCTGCAAACTTTTTAAGAAGAAGGATATACAGAGAGAGGGGTCCTGCCCTTCTCTGTCTGCAAAGAAGAAAGATATATAGAGAGAGGGGTCCTGCCCTTCTCTGTCTGCATAGAAGAAAGATGTACAGAGAGAGGGGTCGTGCCCTTCTCTGTCTGCAAAGAAAAAAGATGTACAGAGAGAGGGGTCTCTGGCCTTTTCTTTCTGCACAGAAGAAAGATATACAGAGAGAGGGTCCTGCCCTTCTCTGTCTGCAAAGAAGACAGATGTACAGAGAGAGGGGTCCTGCCCTTCTCTGTCTGCAAAGAAGAAAGATATGTTCCCGGCTCGGCGCGTTGGTGCCGCAAAGGCCGTGCCGGGCCCGGGACTATATTTTCCGTCGGATCGTGATTTCCGTCGTTTGAATGCACGGCTTCGCTCCGCAAGCTAGGCTTCGCCTTCCATGCAAAAGCACACTGCGATGTTTCGCGCGGCATTTCGCGGCACATGCCTGCATGCAGCTAGTGCACGGCAGACATCGCGGCACCGCGTCTCCGTGACAGCAGCAGTCCCAGACTCCCAGTGTCCGCCCGGTCCATTCTGGCCGTTTCTCTGGTGACAGTGCGCTCCTGCATTCCCAATTTATGAAAGGGCCCGATTCGCCGTCGATCTGCTTGCCAACTGAATTTCGTGATCTGTCTCCGCTTCCCGTCTCGCACACAGAAACCGAGCAGCTTGGAGACGGGTGGCCTCCGGTGGAGTTTCCCACATTGAGAAGTCAATGCACCATCGTTTTTTGGCACTTCTTTTAGCCTTTCTCTTCTTCCATCTGTCGGATAGCTTTACAGCTTCCATTCCATCAGTGGCGAGAAAGCAAAGACGGCTGAGAAAAGAAAACATGACCCCAGAAAAAGAGGAGGCTGGGTCCCGAAACAGCTTTCTGCACTTCGACCAGCTTGCACAAACAACTTACAAGGGAGTGAGTGTGCGGGAATTTCAGTCTCGCAAGACGGGTGTGCGGGTGTTTCTTGCCGACGTCAACTCCCCCCTCGTGAATGGCTACTTCACTCTGATCACGGAGGTGTGTTGTTTTCCGTATGCACGTAAACGTGAATGTCTGTCTGTCCACATGCCGGCTCTCGTGCGGAATCAGCGGCTGCAAGAGGCAGATCATTTGAGCGTCTGCTCCCTGCCTCACTGAGACATACATACCTTTCGTCACTTCATGGCAAGTTCATGCTGAGGTCACTGAGAGAGTAGAAGACATTCGTGTGCTTGGCCCTCAATTGTCGTGTGCAGCCGAAGTTTTGTGTGCTTCCACCCTCCTCACATTGCAAGCGAGCGGAGATACGTGAAGCTACACGCTTCATGTGGATGTAAAATACAAAGAGGAGCTTGACCGAAGTCGAAAAATGAAAAGAGTACTTTCCTTTTTTTTCTTTCCTTTTCTTTTCTGCTGTTTCATTCTGGCCGTGCGCAGCCAATGGAAGACGCCCATCTTTCCCGTACATCCGAGCCGGCTCATCGAAAAGAGTGCACACACACACACACACACACACACACACACACACACTCACATGCGCGCGCGCACAGAGAGAGAGGGAGAGAGAGGGGGGGGGGGAGACCAACAGAGAGAGACAGACAGACAGACAGACAGACAGAAAGAGACAGAGAGAGAGACAGAAAGACACACACACACACACACACACACACGCGCGCGCGCGCGCACACGCACACAGACAGAGGGAGGGGAGAGAGAGAGAGAGAGAGAGAGAGAGAGAGAGGCAGACAAACATGCAGACAGACGTTTAAACTTCCTTTCATCCGCACACGCCGACACATGCATGCAGGCCCTGGACGACGACGGCCTCCCCCACACACTCGAACACCTGCTGTTTATGGGCAGCGAGAAGTTTCCCTACAAAGGGGTTTTGGATCTTCTAGCCAACAGGTGTGTGTGCTTGTGGGGGTGTTTGTTTCTTTGTTTGTTTGCTCGTTCGTATGTTCTTCCACCACCTTCTCTGCCTCTGCCTCTTTGTGCCTCTCCGCCCATTTTGCATGACCCTCTGCAAAAAAAAAAGCGGAAACGCACAAAAGCAAATCTCCTCTCAGCAGCTCCTGTGCCAGGAAGAAACTTCTCTTTGATTCTCTTCTTTCCTCTCGGTTTCAGGAAAGGAGGTGGAAAAGGAGCGAAGGTGCGATTCAACTAAATTGATGTCAAGTGGCATTTTCATGCCTTTTGCCAAACTTCTCGTCTCATGTTTGTTTGCTTCCTGCTGCAGGTGTCTAGCCCAAGGGACCAACGCATGGACCGCGACGGACCACACGGCGTACACAATCACGACGGCTGGACAAGAGGGGTTCCTGAACATCTTTCCAGGTGGGCTGCCTTGCCTTCACGATGGTTTTTGCTCTTTTGCTTCTCCATGTGCCAGTGTGTGTGGACGAATGGATGCGAGTGCGAATGTGTGTGGTACAGAAAGAATCCGCACATTGGTTAGATTTCCATGGGTGTTTTTTTTGCGTTTCTACCTGGGGCCCCGCAGGCTGGTGGGCACTTGCAGACAGGTGCACTCAGGCATGCGAGGGCGAAAAGTGAAGAGTCAGATAGGAGACTGCGAGGCCGAGCGACGGAGATCTGTATTGTGTGCATCTATCGTTCCACTTTTTGGATTGCTGGGTGGTTCAATGAGTTAACGGGTGGATTGATGGATAGATTGATGTTTGGATGGCTGGTCAGATGGGTCGTTGAATGAATGAATGAATGGATGGATGAATGAATGGATCTTGCAGTGTACCTGGACCACATCCTGAGGCCCCTTTTGAGAGAGGAGTCATTCGTCACGGAGGTCCACCACGTGACCCCAGAAGGCGAACATGCGGGTTGGTACGGAGGGTTCTAACTGGATGGATGGGTCGATCTGTGTGTGCCCTGTGAATGAATAGCAACGTCCGTCCTTGAAAGACTTCGCAGGACATTCCTTCTCACATGCTGTGCCTGACAACAGGCGAAAGGTCTTCTTTCTTTGTGCCTTTCTTTCATCCTGCCTGCGTGCCTGCCTGTCTGCAGGGGTTGTGTATTCGGAAATGGAGGCATCCGAAAATAAATGCGACACAATCGCCTTGAGACTTCTGTACAGGTCAGGCGGAAGCTTCTGAGAGAACTGAGGGGAAGGAAGGAATCCCATACAGCGCCATTCCATTGCATACAGCATAAACAGAGAGAGAGGCAGACACAGAGAAGGGCCAGGCAAGCTTTCTATTGCCTCCAAATCGCGTGATGTGGTGGGTGGGTGGATGGATGGATGGACGCATGGATACATGGATGGATGGATGGACGCATGAATAGATAGATGGATGGATGGATGGATGGATCGATGGACGCATGAATAGATAGATAGATGGATGGATGGATCGATGGACGCATGGATACATGGATGGATGGATGGATGGATGGACGCATGAATAGCTAGATGGATGGATGGATGGACGCGTGAATAGATAGATGGATGGATGGATGGATGAATGGATGGATGGATAGATGGATGGACGGACGCATGAATAGATGGATGGATGGATGGATGGATGGATGGACGCATGAATAGATAGATGGATGGATGGATGGATCGATGGACGCATGAATAGATAGATAGATGGATGGATGGATCGATGGACGCATGGATACATGGATGGATGGATGGATGGATCGATGGACGCATGGATACATGGATGGATGGATGGATGGATCGATGGACGCATGAATAGATGGATGGATGGATGGATCGATGGACGCATGGATGGATGGATGGATGGATGGATGGATGGACGCATGAATAGCTGGATGGATGGATGGACGCATGAATAGATGGATGGATGGATGCAGAGAGCTGTACCCCGGAAAGTGCGGGTACAAATCGGAGACGGGGGGAATGCTGGAGAATCTCAGGGGTCTCACCAACGAGAAGGTCAGGCAGCAACTCGATCATCGAGATGGTTGTTGAGATTTGTCCCATGCACCGTCTGCGTATTTGCCTGTTCGTCTCTGTACCTGCCCTGCCTGCCCCCTCTCCCCCCCTCTGCGTGTGTGTGTGTGTGTGTGTGTGTGTGTGTGTGTGTGTGTGCGTCGGTCTGCATGTGAATATAGAAAGGACTTCTCGGTCGTTGCACGCATGTAAATCAGGGACATACCGCTGCATAAAATGGCTGCATGATCGATTTGTTTTGGTGCATGGTGGATGGATGCAGGTTCGGCAGTATCACCGCGACTTTTATCAGTGGCACAATTTGAATTTGATCGTTACAGGTTCGTTCCACAGTGCATTCTCATGCTGATGCCATCAGAGCATCCCCCCTCTCTTCGCCAAACCAGTCTTTTGTTTATCCACTGAGCTTGCAGTCCGTACCAGCCGTGTGTTTTCAATTCCTCTTTTTTTGTGTGTGTGCATCGTCCAGGTGTTGCCTCTCCTCTTATGGTCTTTCTCTTCAGACGTTCGACCCTGCCGTTGTTGTGCTCAACTTTGTGGGTACGCTCGAAGTTCATTAGTTGTCTCTCTAACGCTACTGCCAGCTCTTTCCGTTGACCGATTGTTGGATTCTCTCCTTCGAGAAGTGGCGATTGAAAACTCTCTCCAGCTCTTCCTTCCTCGTTACAGAAGGAACGCAAGTGGGCATACGTGCGTTCATTACAGACAGCCATCTGTCCTCATTTGCCTGTACACACTCGTATTTCCCTTCTTTTATTCCTCCCTTCCTTCCTTCAGGCAAAGTGGACCCAGAGACGTTCCTCTCCCTGTTGGCCAAAATGGAGGAAGAGCTGGGGCCTCTCCACGGCAGCAACAAACTCTGGAAGGACCTCAGCGTGGCCGAGCAACAGAGTCTGAGAGCGTCACGTCCGTTCTTCTCCAGACCAATTGAGAGATTCACCCCCACTTCCCCCCACAGCAAGGAGGGAACAGAGGGAAAGTCCCATCTGGTGGTGGTCAAAGAGGAACAGTTCCCTTCGGATGATGAGAGCTCGGGAAAGGTCAGGTGGGGTGCAGGGGATGATAGACTTCTTCAAAATGGATAGATGAAGGAGTGTGTGTGTTTTTCTTCTCTGATTCGCGCTGCCGTTTTGCGGGCACAGCGTGTTTGCTTTTGTTGTTTCTGAAATTGGAACTCTCGGCCGTTTTTTTTTTTTTTTTTCTGTATGGAACTGCCGGCCGAGGGTCCTCCCGGGAAATTATTCCCCGGACGATCGAGATGATGATTACAGAACCTGCATGCATAGGGGTATTTTGGGCCGCTCTAGCTGAGCATTCAGCATAAGTGAAAAAAAAATAGGAGGAGAAAAACGAGCTAGGGCAGACACCTGTGAGGGCAGAAGGCATGCTTGCATGTATTGGCTTCTATCAGGACAAGGGGAAGAAGGGAAGGGAGGGAGGGAGGGAGGGAGGGAGGAAGGAACGAATTCAGGCCCGAACATTTCTCGAACCTTCCAAGGATCACTCTCTTTGCTGACGGCTCGTCAAACTTCTCCGTTTCCTTTCTTCCCTGTGTGACGTGTGTGTGTGCTCTGTTGCGGGTACTGAAACGACTGGCTGTTTGAAATCCAGCAAGGAAGTTCACAAATGTCACGTGTGCTGGTGGATGATATCTCCTCGGTGCCAAATTAGATGAAGTGTACAAATGCACGGATGAGTGTCATGGCTGGCGCCCTCCGGAAGGACCGAATGGAAGAGTATGTGAATGGGTGATTCACTGGGCAAGTGGACACGGAGATGGACGACTGACTGATTGACTGACTGACTGACTGAATTAATGAATGCATGAATGAATGAATGAATGAACGAATGAATGAATCAATGAATGAATGATTGAATGAATGAACGAATGAATGAATCAATGAATGAATGAGTGAATGAATGTATGAATGATTGAGTGAATGAATGAATGAATGATTGAGTGAGTGAGTGAGTGAGTGAGTGAATGAATGAATGAATGAGTGAATGAATGAACGAATGAATGAATCAATGAATGAATGATTGAGTGAGTGAATGAACGAATGAATGAGTGAATGAATGTATGAATGAATGATTGAGTGAATGAATGAATGAATGAATGATTGAGTGAGTGAATGAATGAATGAGTGAATGAAGGAATGAATGAATGAATGAATGATTGAGTGAATGAATGAATGAATGATTGAGTGAGTGAATGAATGAATGAATGATTGAGTGAATGAATGAATGAATGATTGAGTGAGTGAATGAATGATTGAGTGAGTGAATGAATGAATGAATGATTGAGTGAGTGAATGAATGAATGAATGAATGAATGAATGAACGAATGAATGAATCAATGAATGAATGATTGAATGAATGAACGAATGAATGAATCAATGAATGAATGAGTGAATGAATGATTGAGTGAGTCAATGAATGAATGATTGAGTGAGTGAGTGAATGAATGAATGAATGAATGAATGATTGAGTGAGTGAGTGAATGAATGAATGAATGAATGATTGAGTGAGTGAATGAATGAATGAATGATTGAGTGAGTGAATGAATGAATGAATGAATCAATGAATGAATGAGTGAATGAATGATTGAGTGAGTGAATGAATGAATGATTGAGTGAATGTATGAATGAATGAATGAATGCAGGTGATGTTGGGGTGGAGGGGACCTGAGTGGAAGGACCTGAAGACTCGTCTGGCTGTCGATTTGGTGGGGACCTATCTGACGGACTCGAACAGGTCCCCTGTGGAAAGAAAAATGGTGCAAATAGCGGAACCGCTTTGTTCTGGTCGGTTTCTTGTTTTCCTTTCTCAGTCAACTGAATCGAGTAAGACAAAAAGACATACGACAAGACTGTATCAGAAGAGAATGTATTAGAGATGATGTTGCTTGATTCCGGCCATGCGCCTGGTCTGTTCAGCCAGTCGAGTTGTCTAGTCGCGTAGACAAAGACTCTCTGAGAGAGAGAAAGAGAAAGAGTCTGCGTGAGCGACACAGAGAGAAAGGAAGGCTTCCAGATCGACGGCACGCAGACGAAAAGAGTGAGCATGAGTGTACGCGTCTACATGAGATTTTTGTGTGTGTGCGTTCATGCAGGTGCTGATTTCTCTTCTGAGGCTTTTTTGAGTACTTGTTTCCTTTTGGATTTGGAGGATGTCCCCACGGAGAAACTTTCCGAGGCGGGGGGTGTTGCAATGGGACTCATCGAGGGCCTTTGCACTGAGGGGATTGACATGGAACGAATGAGAGCGATTGTGCAGAGGTGGGTGGGAAGGACCGGGGAGGGGGTCGCTTTGCCGCTTTTTGCCTTAATTGCTTATGCCCCCGCGTATCGTGTATGAGAGAAACAGGGAACAAAGAACTTAAAGCAAGTTGTGGATCTTTTTTGTTGGTCTTTCTGTTCGTTTGTATTCCTGCGTGCCGTCTCTCCCTTTCTCGGTCTTTTTCTTTTTTTCTGTCTCTCTTTCTGCAGAGAGCACCTCCAGTGTGCGAGGGAATTCGAGGAAGACCCTCACGAGACTGTGGCGACCCTAGTCGTTGAGCACGCGGCTTACTCAGAGAGTCAGGGCGAGGACGGGGGAGAGGGGCTGTCGAAGATGTTCTCTTGGAAAGAGAGGTCAGAAAGGGGAGCGGAGGGGAGGTAGGCAGATTTCAGTTGGCTTTGGAGCGGCTTTAGTAGTGACACACTAATATAGTGTGAGAAAATGGTTCGAAGGAAAAGAGTCGGGGTGCGTGGGGGGGCTTGGGATGTTTGCTGGGTGGGAGCTCGGTCTCAGTCATTCAGTCGGTCAGTCCGTCGACATTGTCGAAGTGTTGTTCAGGGAAAAGAAAACCTCTGTGGCATTTCCTAAGTCAAACGGATCCGCGGGTGCCAACGTGAGTGCACGACTGACTGACTGAGTGCGTGACTGACTGCAGATACGAAGAGCTTCTGAAAATGGACGAAGACGAGTGGAAGGCTCTCGTCAGACGTCTCTTTGTTGACTCGCCCAGAGTAGAGGTAGGTAGGTGCGTGATCGAGTCTCTCCTTCCTTCCTTCCTTCCTTCCTTCCTTCCTTCTTTGCGTATGAGCAGAAAAAAGGGGCATGGATCTTCTCTCTAGTGCACTTTTCTTCTGTAATGTCAAACCTGTCACGCTCATGGTCTTTTCGTCGACACTCTCAGAGAGTAGGCGCTGCATCTCTCTGCCGGTCTGGATGTCGTACAGATGGTGTACATTGTATGTAGGCATGTTGGTACAGATGGTGTACATTGTATGTAGGCATGTCGTACAGATGGTGTACATTGTATATGGGCATGTCGTACAGATGGTGTACATTGTATGTAGGCATGTTCGTACAGATGGTGTACATTGTATGTAGGCATGTTCGTACAGATGGTGTACATTGTATGTAGGCATGTTCGTACAGATGGTGTACATTGTATGTAGGCATGTCGTACAGATGGTGTACATTGTATGTAGGCATGTTCGTACAGATGGTGTACATTGTATGTAGGCATGTAAAACAGTACCCTCAAAGAAATCGATCATACTTGCTGCATATTGTCTGTTGCAGGTGCGCTGCGCACCCTCTGCATCCCTTGCCAAGCGCCTCGCGGCGGAGGAAAAAGATCGGAAAGAGAGCAATAGAGAGACTTTGGGGGCAGATGGGAGGAAGGCCTTGGCAAGAAGGCTTGAGAGAATCAAGGAGCAACAGGCAGAGAAGGCCCCCGAAGAAGTTGTCGACAAAGTCCCTCTGGCCCCTGTTTCCAGTGTGAAGCCGCTGGCTTTGGACATTTTCAACAATCTGGGAGGAGAGGGGGAGCAGGGGGGGGCATTTTTGTCGGACAGTGCTAAAGATGCGTTGAGGGGACTCCCTCTCCATGTTCACTTGGCGAATTTTGAGTCCGAGTTTGTGACACTGGGGGTGAGTTTGGTCGATTTCGCTCGCTCTTTTCTCTCTGTTTCTCTCCTGCCATGCGTCTGATGGCAAACCTGAATGCTCGACGGATAGATGCAACGTTTGTTTGGGGTCCATCCACCAAAGGCTCATGCATCATGATGCCGTCTCTTTGTACGACTATCCCTTTGCCCTTTCCCTTGCCTCCCGCGGATGCGTATCATTTGGCGGTATCAAATCACATAAGCAGATCCTTCCGTAGCTGTGCGTTTCAGAGGCTCAGCATAGGTGCTCCTCACGTGTCCTATCTCTCCCCCCCCTTGCAGGTAATTGCCCGATCGCCTACCGATATTTCCTCCGAAGACCTCTCTGGCCTCTTTCTCCTCTCAGAGCTTCTTTTTGAGTCGGGAGTACAAATGTGGACACGCACGGGTGATTCTTCTGTGTTATCTGCTGCCTCTGACAGACCCCCTTTGAGCTTTGACGAATTTACCCAATTATTGGACAGAGACCTCACGGACTTCTCTTCAACCATAGGGTCCTCTGCCGCAAACTTCAGACCGGGGGAGAATCCAGAAGCCGTGTTCCTCTCTCTCACGGCTTCAGTCCAAAACTTCGCACTCGCCTTCGACCTCCTCGCCTCTCTCATGAAGGGCGTGCAGATCACCCCAGAAAGGGTGAAGGTGGTTGCTACAACACTCCTGAATCAGGTGTGTGGGGGCTGGGCAGAGAGAGGAGAGGGGTCGGCATCCTCGTTTTTGGCTGTCCATCCATCCATCCATCCATGCATCCATCTATACCTCTGCCGGTTTCTGCACTAATGTGTCCGCCGATTTGCCTGTGTCTCTGTGTGCTCCGTCGTCTCTCTTTCCGACTGTCTGTTTCTTCGAAGGAACATGGCTATAATGTGTCTGCCTCTTGCCTGCAAGTCCGCTTGTCTGTGTCTTCGCATTATTGGAATGGCGACTCTCTCTTTTGTCCGAAATGGAAAGAAGCCAAAGAAGCAAAAACGAAAGAAGCAAACTGGCTTTTTGTTCTCTCGATTCGTACTCTCACTGCCGGAACCTCCCTCGCTAGAACCCCCCCCCCCCCCNCCGGGCGTGTGTGCGTGTGTGTGTGTGTGTGTGTGTGTGTGCGCGCGCGCGGAGAGAGACAGGGGGGGGGCGGGAGAAAGCGAGAGGGACTCACGAACTTGAGAATCGTCCTTTGCTTCCCTCCCTCCTTTCTCATGCAGGTCGCAAAGAAAAAACGCTCTGGCCGATTTATGCTCTCCCAGGTATGTCGGGTTGTCTGTGTCAGAATCGTGTTCGTTTTCTCTCGCCTTCTCCCCGCTTTTCCCGCTTTCTTTTCTCGTCAACAGACGACAGCAAGAGGGCTTCTTTCTGGCGAGAGCCCTTGCACAAACACTTCAGTGGATCAACTGCGGGAATGCTGCCTGACCGATCGACCGATAGGGCCTGCTTGCGTCGCAGGGAGGGGAGGAAGTGACCGAACGGAACAAAAGCACTTGAGAAGAAGACGAAGAGTAAGACGAAAAGAAAGAAGAGGAAGACGAAGGGGAAGACGAAGAGGAGAAGCAGGGGCCGTGCGCCACTCTGGAAAGGCGGCAGAGAAGAGAAACTGTACGAGGATGTTTCTGCACGAATGACTGTATTCATGTATGGAGGTGCGTACGGATTCATGTGTGTCTGTCTGTATGTCTTCAGCCGTGATTTGTGCTTGGTTTCTGCTGCCTGCATCCATGCAGTTGGAGAACTCCCTTAGAGAAGGCCCCGATTCTGCCTTGAACGTTTGCGGCCTCGCGCGGCAAGAGGGCGTCCTCAGGGAAGCGAAGGAGAATCCTGAACCGTGGGCCGAAAAGCTGCGGGCTCTTTACGTGTCGTTGTTTGGAGATCCTTCACGTTTGGCTGTGAGCCTGAGTGGGAATTTGATGGGACTTGAAGAAGAGGGGAAGGAAGGGAAAGGAAAGGGAGAGAATCTGACCCTCTTTCTGTCTCTTCTCTCAGATGCGGTGTCATCCAGAACAGAGGGGGAGAGTTCAAAGAGACCGCGCAGAAGTTCGAGAACGCTGAAAGATGCTCTGAGTCTCCCCGGAGCTCGGAGGCGCAGAAGAAAAGACCCGAATGCAAAAGTGGCAAAAGCAAAAGGAGAAGAAGGAGTGGAAGGGGAGGGGACAGGAGCAGATGAGAACCCACTTCTTCCGTTTGGAAATTCTGTGACTGTGGGTATTGCGAGTGAGCAGTCTTCGTTTCTGCAGATGAGCGTTGACACCGGGGAAGAGGGAGGCTTCATGGGTCAGATGGAGATCCCTCTCATGGTTCTGTGCGAACTCGTCTCTGCATTTGAAGGTCCGCCAGAGGCAATAAAGTCGATACAAGTCACTCAAGCAGTCAGTCAGTCAGTCAGTATGCAGGACCACGTTTGCAGCGGCCCACACATGTTTGACAAGAAAGAAGTGTGTTCCGTAGTCAGATGTGCTCAATCACATGTTGCGTGCGTATGTGGCCCTGTTCTTTCTTGCAAGGTGGTAGAAGAAGTGCGATCAATTCCCGAAAGACCCAGCAAACGGTCCTTGTCGTGCGAATGGTTGACGGGCACATGACTAAAATTTTGTGCAGGCCCGCTTTACAGAGAGGTACGTGGCACAGGTCTGGCCTATGGGTGCGACTTAATCATGTACAGAGGCAGCGAGGAGCTCTGTCTTTCTCTCAGCCCTGCGACGGATGCAGTGAAGGTGCGTAGAAGAAGTCGGTGGACCAAGTTGATTGCCAGACGTGTGGACGGCCGCTTTCAATGAAAGTTTTCGGTCGGGCACCCACCGTGACGAGAAAGAAAAGCAAAAATGTCCCAAAGCAATCACGAACAGCAGGATGCCCAGAAGGAAAGAGCTAAAGATAGAAATAGAGACATGCAGACACACAGGTGAATTGAATTGAGGGTGTGCAAAACGACTTGAAGCGACGGAAGGAAAAAAGACAAACAAAAAAAGAGACATGAATCTGTGCAAAAGCGCAACGACAGAGAGATCCTCAGGTGAGGAAGGGGCAGAAAAGACAGAGGGAGGGGGAGCAAGAGACGGCAAAAACATGCGTGCACAAAAGTGATTTCTGAGGATTCTACCTCAGCAAAGACCACATAATGTATCGAGCGCCGGGTCAAGACGGGTAAAGGTAAAACATCTGTTGTGTTCATGATAGAAAAGAAAATGAATCGGATCGCGGGATCCGTGCTGCCAGCCTTTCAACAATGTGCACGTACATGTGAAGTTTGACGATGCAAAATACGAAATTGCGTTTCTGTCCTTGAATGTTTGTGTGTGTGCGCCTCCCTCTGCCCCTCCCTCCCTTTCTGCCTGCCTGCCTGCCTGATTGCCTTCAGGGACTTGAAAGGTCCCTCGAGTGTTTTCGTGCAATCGCGACGGGACAGCGTCCGCTGGAGCCTGCTGAGATCGAGGCAGCCAAGAGTTCTGCACTCTTCTCAGTCATCAGGTACGAAGCTGGACGGTTTACCGTATGGCAACGTTTCTCTGGATGCAGGCAGTGTTGTGTTTTTTGCAGTGAGCATAACACGTATCGTTCTTCCTCGGGAGCGCAAGTGCCTGATCACATGTTTTGGATTCTTACGTGGATCTCCTCTGTGCACCTTTCTCCAATGTTCCCTTCCCCTTCTCCCTCTTCATCTGCAGCCGGGGTGAGACTTTGTCTGCAGCAGCTGCGGACCAACTGAGAGCTTCCCTTAGGGGCGTAGGCCCTCAGTACAATCGGGATATGATCACCAGGGTGGGTAGGTAAGCTGCATGACTGTTTCCACCCCCCCGACGTCGATTTTCTCTCTCCTTACTGCTCTTTTTCTCTCTGTACGTATTCTTGTATCGATGTCAGATCCGAAAAGATAATGGATCAATTGGGTGCTTCTCCGCCCGCCTGCCCGCCTGCCTGCCTGCCTGTCTGCACCCCTTCCTCACTGCAGATGGCGCAGACCATGGCGAAGTCGAAGTAAGGCCTCTGAATCCCCCCGCATTCACACACACACACACACACACACACACACACACATTTATTTATAGATACGTGTGTACGCCTACGTACAAGTAATGAAGAACGCAAACATCTCTGACGCATATTTGCATGCTCTCACATCGTTCCATGTGTACACATCACATGCACAGAAAAACTTTATCGCCAGATGTGGGTGTAGACAGTTTTTTTGTATGTTTGTACAACACCTTCCTTCCCATGTCACCTGCCTGTGTGCAGATTGCGGAGACAACGGAAGACGACGTGAGAGCGGCGGCCCGACAATTCCTCCCCCGGTTCCTCTCTTTTCCCGTCAGCCCCGACGGGCTTGCGATAGGGGCCTCCCTGGCAGTGACCACAAGCAAGCAGAAGGTCCGTCCGTCCGTTGCTTTTTTTTTTTCTGCCAACGTAGCTCGCTTTGTTGGGTTCCGTTCCCGAGTCTTTTGAATGATTTGAAAATAGAAGGAAAATGCATGCGCCTTGCTAAGTCATCTTTCGAAAGTCCAACTCGGTTGTCCTGTACATGCACATTGCTGCGCTTTCGGAATTTTTGTCACATTACACGAAGATTTTATGAGATTTGTATTGATATTCATTTTTCATCTAAGTGCAGGCTGCGGTGGTCTCTGACGGTCTCTCTGCGGTGCTTGCCGCCTCGAGTCGTAAGGAGGGGGAAAGAGAGGTTTCTGGAGGAGAAGGAGACCCTGGGAATGGAGCAGAGGCGTCCGCAAATAGTCGCGTGGAAGAAATATATCGAGAGGGGCGCAGGGTGCGCAAGGTTTCTCTCAAACGTTTTCTTACATGGGCGTCTGGGGGGGACCTAGAGGGGTTATGTGAGGAGGAAGATGAGGGGGAAGACGGGCACACTGGGGCGGGTGATGAAGAGATTTCGGATGACGACATGGACGCTTCAGACGACGACGACGACTGTGACGATGATATGGACGACTTCGATGGAGACGGGGAAGGAGACTTTGATGACGATGAATTTGAAGAGTCATCACCAGGGGAAGAGGAATAACCGGCCCCAAATCGTAGAATGAGTGATTTGTTGATTGTAATAATTCTGGGTAAAATTCTTTCACTTGATTCTAGACTTGATTATTCAATCCATTTGATTCACATGCATACATGAATCACATCTGAATCATATTGGTCATTCACAATCTTCATCATCAACGATTCATCATCATCATACGCCTGGGCCATCGCCATCGGCCCGTCATAGGCGTCTAGCGTTCGGCAAGTCACGACACGCAACGCAGGTTGTTAAATGATGGACCTTCACTTAACAACATCTTATAAAGCTCTATAAGCACTGTCAATTTCAGCTTCCAACTCTTTCTAGATTGTAAAAAATACGGCTCTGAAGTTTATAGAATTTAGTGGAATGATACTGGAATCTAGACAACTTGAAGCAGATTCCACGGTAAAGTCAACTAAATTCTAAAAGTAAATTCTATCACTATAGTTCAGTAGTTCTATCAAATTCCACTAAATTCCCTAGGGATTAATTTCACCCAGTTTTGTAAAGGACTTCATGCAATACACATTAATTTATTATTATTTTAGTAAGATGACTTACATAACCTAAATTAATAGTATCTCGAAAATCAAGTATTTTAGTATGTTCTAGCCTCTCAATGGGCCCTCGTTATTACTCTTATCCCTCTTTAGTACATGAGCCTAGTCATTACATGGTGTAATAGGAAGTAAGTATAAATGAAAGTGAACTCTAAAGTGAACTGCTGTTGCAAAGAACCAAACTGCCTCGTGCGTTGCCGCCGAATGCTAGACGCCTGATGGTAGGCCGACGGTGATAGCGTATGATGATGATGATGAATAATAATGAATGAGATTAGTGAATGATCGCAGTCCTGTTAGTTTTCACAGGTTTCGTAAGACCACATCTAGACGTAGTCTTTAGTTAGTTCATATTTTCCTGTCAAGCTAAACTATCATCATTATCATCATCATTCACCATCGCCATCGGCCCATAAATGGGCGTCTGACGTTCGGCAGGTTCGATGCGCAGCTGGACACACTGCTAGGGCAGCCCTCTCCCATGAAGGAAGATAACACAGGCAAGAACGGTTTTTCCGTGACAGCCACTGACTGAATTTCTACGGTAAAGCAGAGTGGTCTTACATCATCACAAGGAACGCGTAGCTTTGTCCTCTTTCTACCGAAATCTAGCTCAATCAGAAAAGAAGAGCCAGAGAACTTCATTCTGATAGGCTAGACTAGATTGCGCCTAGGATTATGCCCTTTCATCTTCATATCTCGCCCTAAAGCTCCTTTTGGCCTTGCCTGTTCTGAGGTAGACGGTGGTAGAATGATGGAGACAGCTGAGGAGATGGGTAAAAACGGTCTAGAAAAATGGTAGCCTGGCTTGGCTTGATCCCCATCCAGCGATCCACTTCCCAAAAAGGGAGAAAACCTCATCCGTCTGACCCCGTCGCCAGTTTTTCATAATTGGCACGCATGCGTGCCGACTGCTTGTGCTGTCCAACTGCAGGTCGGTGAGGAACCCTTAAAAACTGGCGTCTGTTCCCCAGGCAGGTTCACGGAACTACTAAAACTGTTTCCCGTCTCCTTCTTCATCTTTCCCCATCTTCCTTCTCAAATGCAAGCGCTGTCTTCTTCCTGGCCAAAAAGTTTTAGGACGGCATATCTCTAATGAATTGGGAGTTGAATTGGGCATCGAATTGGTAGTACTACCAATTTTCTACCGCCAGTAACTCCCAATTTTGAAAAATTGGTACCTAGTCTAGTGAAAGAAGTACATGGAGTTTGAAGCTAAAATTTTATGTACAGCCCACAGTACGGGCTAGACAGGGGCTCACTAGTCTCTAGCCGCAATCATTAGACTCTAATTCATTACTAGGAATAAATTTTATGAACACTTAGAGTCACCTAAAAATTGGGAGTTACCAATTTTTTTCTAGGACTAACTACTAATTTTTAAGAAAATCAACACCCAATTTTTTTTGGGGGACTACCAATTTTATAACTTCTCCTAGAAAGTAAAATATATATGGAAAGAAAGAACGCTGTAATAGAACAGTGTTGCGGTTGTACAAAACTTTATAAATCCATAAGTTTTGTATAGTTTTATAGTGTTATTCATACTCGAAGTCCCTCCCGGCGTGACACATCGGCAAAATATGCTTGCATGGCTTTCTTTCTCTTGCACAACCATGCAAAAACCAGATCTTCCAGAATAAAACGATCATATGAATAACGTCCCCCCTGTAGGATAAAACGTTTGCAAACCTTCTTATGATACGATTCAAAACTGTAGCATTTCGCTGTGTTCAACCCCCCAAACCGGTGGATCCACACCGGGAAGTGCGAGTAGAAGTGAGTCTTCGAGACCACCCACCCATAAGACTTGCAAAAAAGGTACTGCCAAAAAAGGGAAAGAACAAAAGAAAAAGAAGAAATCGAAAAATGAAAGTTCTTGTCAGCGCTCCCCTCCTCCCCAGCGCTCTGCAACCATGGTCGTACAAAGCCGACAGAGGGAGAGGTCAAAGGAAATGGACAAGGATGGATTTGTCATCCCCACCGAGCTTCGGGAGAGATTCGCTGTGGGGAGAGAGCTGAACATCACTCATGCGATGTTTTCAGATGTCAAGTTTATCATGAAGATTTTGGAGCTGAAAGAGCTCACAGATGATCATAGAAAAAAGGCAGACATCAGAATTTTTCCAGATGATTCCTTAGTCGTTTTTCAGTATACCCATGTTGTCCCCCCCCCAAAATTTAATCTGTCAGAGGAGAAGAAGAAGGAATATAATCTCCATTTAAGGCGTCTGGAAACCACTAAGTAGGAGATGTTCGGGAGAGAAGGGCATGATCTGAACAAAGATCAGCAGCCACTGTCCGGCATATGGAGGGATTATGAATTCTAGTAGGCTTACATGGTTAATTGGATCGATTTTCGCTCTGTTTTTTATACTGGTACGTGCAGCTTATGTAGAACTGTCCACTGTCTGTTTTACATTGCGTTAGCGGTGCACTATGACACACAAAACAAAAGTTTTAAGTTGACTCCCATTTTTTTTTTTTTATACTACCAATTTTTTTTTCGGCGGTCCTAAAAAATTCTTATTTAAAAATTGGTAACTCCCAATTTTTAGGTGACTCTAAGTGTTCATAGAATTTGTTTCTAGTAATGAATTAGAGTCTAATGGCTGCAGCTAGAGACTAGTGAGCCCCTGTCTAGCCCGTACTGTGGGCCGTACACAAAATTTTAGCTTCAAACTCCATGTACTTCTTTCACTAGACTAGGTACCAATTTTTTAAAATTGGGAGTTACTGGCGGTAAAAAATTGGTAGTACTACCAATTCGACGCCCAATTCAACTCCCAATTCATTAGGGATATCGTGTGGAAGTGAGACTTGCTTCCCTATCGAACGATGGATGCCAATTGTCGAGCTAAACTGGTTGTTCCACGAGCAAGGAGGCAATTAAACTGTCTCTCGTAGTTGCTCTCAGGCCGTTTCCCCACGGACCAATAAAAATCGATGCAAAGCTGAGTTGATCTGTGGGCCTACTACTTCTGTAGGCTGTGGCAAGAAAGCGCATCGTTAATAGCTCTGAGCGACTTGAGTTGATGGAGATGGCTTGCACGCTTGCTGTCATTCAGAAAGGTTGCTTTTTCAGACCGCTTCCAAAGTTTGAACTGCTTTCTCCAGCGTCGCACCGCTGCAGCCCGAGCAAAGCCCTGAGCGAAGCCTAAGCAAAGCTAAACTAACTAACTAAATTGTGAACTAAACTAGTTGTGCGGCAACTTGTGCCGTAACGTAGTCTGAAGTTTAAGGAAGTTTAGTTTAGACTCTAAAGTTTAGTTTAGTCCAGTTTAGTTTGGTGTACGTTTGAAAAAAGTTTGATGAAGTCACGTTGCTTGGCAGGGGGGAGGCAGCTAGGGTGCAAACGCGGGTCACAATCTAATGTCCAATTATCTGACCCCAATATCTGTTTAGTTAATTTAGTTAGTTAGTTAGTTCTCTATGGGGTCATAAACTGAACTAACTAACTACCTAAAGAGTCGTAAAGACCCTAGTAAAGACCACTCCTAGGACCGCATGAAGGAGTCCCGGGTCCGCATGCATGCATGCAGAGCTGCATGCCTCGCTTCTGCCATTTGATTAAGGCTCCGCAGTGCGCCCAAAATGTGTTTGGTCAGAGTTTCGATCGAGCCCCGGACAACAAGGCTGCGAGTGTCAAAGCCTGGATAGACTCCACTCACCCAGGGCAGAGAAAGAAAAGGGCAAGAAAGGAAGAACGAAGACCGAGCTCAACGGAAAAGAGCAGGACGGTCGTTTTGTGTCGGTAGAGAGACACCCGGCCCTTGCAAATAGAGCTAGGAGACGTTGCATGGACCCTCAATGTGCGGTGGCGTGTCGATCATTAATTGGTGAAGAGGGTTGGAAGAGAGAGACGATTGATGAAGAGAACAGTGCATGCATGAAAGAAGCTGGAGGACAGAAAAGGAACGAAGAAAGAAAGATTCTGACAAAGGCTACAACAACAGCAACAAAGGAAGGAAGGAACGATTTCTTTCTGCGTCTCCCACTAGCCATGCTGAACGAGAGAGAAGGAGGGAACGGCCCTGCAAGACCGTCCACGAAGAAGAGCCTTTTGTGAATTTCAACGACAAAGTTGTCAAGACAGCACATGCAGTGGCACAACATGCAACAATCCCTCCATCCATCCAATCGTCTCTCTCTCTCGCATCCTCTTCTACGCGCGATCCTGCTGGGACTGTCTTTCCCCTTCTGTCCCTATCTGGTCCTTTCCTTTCTCTCCTCCCTGCATTTCAAAGCCATTTCCAAATTACCTGGCGCGTAGAGGCAGAGAGAGCGAGAAGGAGGGCATCCAGAAGGACCACCCTGTTTTCCTCTCCATCTGTCTTTAATTCTGTCCAGTTGGCAGGTCATCTAGTGCGCTGACTACCCTTTCTTCTCCGCCAATTGATTCAATCGGTCGCTTCTATTTTCAGAGAGTTTTTTTCGGACGCTCTCACTCCCCCACCCCCCACCCCCCTTTTCGGAGACGGTGCACGCCCCCAACCGCTCCAAGGAAGAGGAAGGAAAGGAAAAGGAACCCAGATGGAAGGAATCGGGGGATCCGGCGACCCGTAGAGACAGGTCCCCGACTTCGACGAAAAAATCAGATGGACGTACGGGAAGAGTGTACGTGCCCAACTGCCGCACACCGCACGGACCCTCACTACTTCCCTGCCATTCAAACAAAAGAATCCATAGTGCAGTCAAATGTGTGCAAGCAATCCATCCATCCATCAAGAAAAAATATAGATAGACAGACAGACAGATAGATAGATAGATAGAGTATGCGGAGGGAGGGGAGATTGATCTATCGGCTCTTGTGTCTTCTCCTCACTCCTGTATTTGGGTTTTCTTGACCCGACCCCATTACGCGTACATGTGCCCAACAGATGGAATTTGCATCCATTTCCTCTTGACACAGCAAGGCTTCAGCAAGACGGCTATGCCTCTCTCTCTCTCTCTCTCTCTCTCTCTCTCTGTGTGTGTGTGTGTGTGTGTGTGTGTGTGTGTGTGCGCGTGCGCGCGCAAGAAGTGAAAAACGATCGAGAGAAGATCATGTCACAACGGGGTGGTGCAGGAAGAGAGAGGAACCAATGCCACCGGACACTTACCGTCGCATCAGAACGCACGTACCGAGCTAGGCAGGGGAAAGAGGAAGGAGGGAGGCGCACACGTGAGGCACTTTTCTGCTCCATGGGCGTTTTCCTTCCTCTTCCACAAACCCAACAGGCAACCCTTCTCTGCAGCTGCTCTGAAAGACAAGCCCTTCTCCCCTTCCAGTCTCTCAGCCGTCATCTCACTGCTTACAAACAATGCATCAAGCTTCCTTCCACAATGATCATGGCCCTGGTCCTTCCCTTGAATCTCTCTTTATCTTCTCTTCTCTTCCTTTCTCCCTGCCTGCTACCATTTGGACGAATGACGAGAACAATCTTACCATTTGATGTGCCTGCGTACCACACCTTGATTGATGGCTTAATTTGCACAGACAGACGGACAGACTACGACGAAGATGCGGAATCGCATGCAAGCAAGGAAGCAAATGCGATGGACAGAGGATGCAACGATGAGTGTACTCCTTCCTTCCTTCTTTCCTACAACCTCTCTCTCCCTCTTTCTCTCGCCTGCTCAATCTGCCCCAGCTTCTCCCCCCCTCTCTGGAACCCGCCTGCCTCAGCACGAGAGAAGGGACAGAAATGGTGAAAGAGAGTACAGAGAGTACCCACCGACCCCCCGAACATATTGCCCCCTTCCATCTCCTTCCTCTCCTTCCATTTTGTCCTCACTCACACCTGGATCGCAGAGGCGGGAGAGCTCCCCGGCTTTTCCTTCTCTCCCCCCTTTTCCTCCTCTCCGCTTCCCCGTGCGGTCTTTGGCTTCCTTTTGGAACCGCTCTTTTCTCTCTCACCGGGGGGGGGGGAGGTCCGGGAGGTGAAAGAGGGTCTGGGAATCGAGGACGAGTGTGCCCCCAATGTGCGACCCCCCAACAATCCTTTGGTCTTCAAAGAGGGCACTGCGGGGTGGCCGTGAGCGGACGTGTCTTTGTCTTTTTGTTGCGCACTGCCGGGCTGACTGCGGGGGGATGCGAGACTGCTGAGCTTCTTTGTACGGACGGATTCCTTGTCTCCCCCCACGTGACGGGTTTTCTCTTTCTTGGCACTGCCTGGTGTTGCAACTTTGGCGGCTGTCTGCTTCTCTTTCTCTTTCTCAACAACAGCTGTCTCCTGAATTTTTTCCATACTTTTCGGCTTCTCTTTCTGCTGCTGTTGGGGGGTGACGTCCTCTTTGTCGGTATCGCGGTTGTCGTCGCTGTCGGCAGGCAGTTTCCAGGCACACGCGGTTGTTGGGGCGCTCCCACCTGCACCCACTGCCGCGGTAGCAGCAGGAGCTACGGCCACGACAGGGGGCTGTTCGGAGAATTCGTCTCCCTCTGCTGTCGTGATCTGTGACACAGGAAGGCCTGCAGTCACTGGGGCAGTGGCAGTCGAGTGTGGAACGGCTCGCTTGACTTCAGTGCCAGTGGGAGGGAGGGGGGAACGAGTGCTGTTGTCCAGAGCTCTTTCCTCTGCTACTTCCCCCTCCTCCTCTTGCTGGTCGATCTGGATGGGAGGCACCGAAGCTTGGGTGGGGGAGGGTCTGTGGTCATTTTCAGTCTCCCTGTCCACGCCCGCAGAGGCTCCGGTAGAACGCTTGGCAGGGTCCTTTGCCTTCTTCTGCAGGAGGAAAAGGAAAAGAAAACAAGAGCGAGTGATTGTTAGAGGCAAATCGATCGCAAATGAGGTGCGCTCAGGGAGGCAGGCAGGCAGGGAGCCAAGTTTGTATATATATGAGGAAGGGAAGAGAGGAAGACCGAACGAAAAGGAGGAAGGAAGCCAGCAAGCCAGGACGAAAAGACAGGCAGAAGGAAAGAAATCAGTCACGTTCTGTATGAAGAAACGGGTTTTTATTTGGGTGCGTAGTCCTTTGCCTGGGTATACATTTGACAGTCAGAGAGTTCATCGAATTTAGAGACATGCAGAAGAGAATTAAGCACTTGTGGAAAGAAATTGAAAAAGAAAAACAGTCCCACCTTGGAAAGCCGATTGCCAGAGGGAGACGGAAGGGGTGCACTGGCGGTCGGTTTGTCCTTTTCCTTTTCCTTCTCTTCTCTCATGGCGACGGAGAATGACGACACCGGCGCGTTCTTCTTTGCCTTCACCGAAGCGCTGGTTTCCTTGTTTTTCTCCTTCTCCTTCTCCTTTTCTTCTTTCTCCTTCGCCCTCTTGTCTCGAAGCGACGCTGCCTGCCTCTGCCGCGCAGGAGCGTGGCCCGAGACGCCACCATGGTCAGGCAGAGGAACAGAGGCGGGACGCGCCTCCGCGGAAGGAAATGCAGAGACGACTTTCTTGACTAGCTGCAGGGCAGGGCACACAGCAAAAGAGAAGGGGACTTTACGAACGAACATACACGCTCACACACACACACACACACGCGCGCGCGCGCGCACACACACGCACACGTACACACACGCGCACGTACGCACACGTACACACACACACACACACACACACACACAGAGAGAGAGAGAGATCACTAGTTTATCCCTTCTGTTTGTAACAAACATCAGTTTCGTTGTCTTCCACAGGCGCTCCTTTCTTCCTAGCTCTTCCGTGATTTTGTCTCCCGTCTCATCTCTGCCTTTATTTATGCTTCGGCGCTCCATTCCATTCCAGACTTGTTCAACTTGAACTCTTCAACGCTTCTTAATAGCTCCGCATGCCTGCCCAGGACCTGCTTTCTAGCTACATCGACTCCTCTTGGGTTGTTTTTTGTCTGTCTTTCTTTCGAGTGTATCCATCAATTCATCCATGAATGAATATTTCTTGCTCTTTTTACGCAATGCTTCCTTCCTTCCTAACTGACTGACCTCCCGCAGCTCGCCCATCTCCTGTCTGGTCTCCTGCTGTTCCTTGTGGACTTTCCTCATGATCTCCAGCAAATCCCGTCTCGTCTCCAGGAGGAGCCTCTCCTCTCTCCGCATGGCCATCCCGAGAGCGCGGTTCCCACAAAGCTGCTGCACCGCCCCAGGACCAGAGGCATTCCCCTGTTGTTGCGCTGGTGCGGTCTCGATCTGCGTGCCCCTCGACTCAAAAGAGCCCTGCAGGCAGGTAGGTAGGTATGCGAGTCAATGAAGGTGCGAGGGAGAGACAGGGAGGACATCGAAAAACTCGCCTGATGTAAATTCGCTGGAGGGAGTGCGATGCCACCCATGCCCGTATGGAAAGAACAGCGGGAAAAAGGGCCCACCAGAAGAGAGAAAGAGAGAGGAGGAGGAAGACTGCTGGAGCTGCGGCCGCAACTTCCGACGGTCGACCAGGATTCGCTGATCAGATCAGAAAGAGCAAGGAAGGAGGTGGAGAGGTTCATATATATGAGAATATATGAGACAAAGGAAGGGGCCTTCCATCTAGAAGATGAATGAATAATACATGCACGGAGTGAGTGACTCACAGTAAGCGTCTGTTGCTCCTTTTCAGTCTGCTGATTGATCTCCGTTTCCGTTTGCTTGTCGTTGCCCGCTCCGCTGAGGACTGTTGCGGGGCGTGGGCCGAACCCGTATGATGCTGTAGGAAGAGAGGGGCCTGGGGGGGCACTCATCTGAAGGTTCAAATTCGGCACGCTCCCCTCCTTGTCCTTCTCCTTCTGCTGCTGCATCTGCGCTTGCTGAATGGATGCAATGGCGTGATGGGACTGGGACTGGGTGTCTTGGAAGAGACGGTGGGGGGGAACTTGAAGCCCGTGAGGGAGATGCTGCTGGGGATGCAGCATGTGCGGTGGGTTTCCGGGGATCGAGACGTAGTGGAGCCCTTGGGGGGGGGCCGACTGCTGTGGAACCCTTGGGGTACCTGCACAGCCACACAGCAAGAAGCAGACAGAGAAGAAATATATATTGCAAACGAAAAACGGGAAGGCAGCGCAGAAAAAAACAACTCAAGAGGAATTATAGCTGACCTGCAGAATAGAGCATTTTGAGGACTTCGCAAGAGAAACCAAGAAGACTGAAGGATGCACAATGAGCTGCACAGGAACTTGAAGGCAAGGATGCGTAAACGAATGCTCAGTTCCAAACTACAGTGGATGAAAACAAAGGCTGATCGCGATTGATGGACACGTCTCCGAACCCCAGAAAGAGATCGAAGACTACTTTTCAAGAGCACACCGTCTGGCACTTGTCTTTCTTTCAGCAGAAAATCCAAGCTGAGCGCAGAAGTGACATCACTATCAGATGTTCACTTTGGAGTGCATATAGTTCTGCTCGTGCAACGTAAGCTTCTGTCTACAAATCTATCGACGTCTGGACATGTCTGGACCAGACAGATCCATGACAGATCCAGACAGTGCAGATTCAACAACGCGCGCGGCACGCATCTTGAAGATTCTTGAAGAATTCTTGAAGATTCTTGAATTTTGCGTGAATGTTTTTTTTTTTTTTAAATTTCTTCGTGAATTTTTGTGCATGCATGGCGCTGCATTAATTCGGCATCATTCCGATTCATTCCGACGGCCTTTCGCAGGCTGTCGTGCATGGTCTCTTTGCCACAGGCTGCCACTGCATATATTAATACATTAATATCAGAGCCTGAGAAGGGTGCTCGATTCTCGGTATGTGTGCAGACGAGAACTTGGACAGTTGACTGCTCAGACGCCCAGCCATCCGGACAGAGACATACGCATACAGAGACGGTAACAAAGCCGTGAATCCCGATCCAAGCTACAGTCAGAGTAAATGGATGTCGTCGTCGGGTCTTTTAGAAATGTCTTCGAGGATTATCTTCTTGATTCTTCTACTCTTCTTTAGCCCCCCCGTCTGTTCTGCACCTGCCTCTCGCACCTTTCTTTTGGGACCTTCTACAAACGATTTGCTTCACAGCGTGAATCCGTCTCTCCGTCTCCTCGTGGCCGAGGAAGATCATGTAGAGCTGCACAGTTCTGCTGATCCCTCAGTCGACCTCTCTCCCCTCTTCCCCGACTATGTGACCATTCAGGATGACCAGCAGGGTTGTGGTCTGGCAGCTGAGAAGGCAGAGAGGCTCTCTGCCCTCAAACGCACCGTCCCGATGCAAGATCTGATGAACCAACTAGAGACGGCAGATGCCAAACCGCGCACTCAACACCCGTCTACCAAGTCTGACAGTCCACGGCTGCTCTCCGAACTGTTTGATTTGGCCCTCCATGACGCGGTCCAGCCACGTGTACCAGGACGGAAGACTTCTGCTTCAGCGGGCCTGCCGTCGTTTGCCGCGTCCTGTGGCCCAGCCTCCCCCCCCTCTTCCCTAGAAGATTCAGTCGACCTCGTCATGGACTCCACGCTGATGGTCATGAACGTCTGGAAGTGCCGCAGAGGCTGTCAGGCTCTTCACGTAAGTCCTGCCTCTGGGTTCTTTGTGCACCCGCGCGGTCTTGCAGTGACAAATTTTCACGTGCTTGACCACCCCCCCGGCGAGACCATTGTGGTCATGGACGCCTCGAGACGGGTCTTTCCTGTCACGGAAATTCTGGCGGCCAACAAGACGCTCGACATCGCAGTCATACGTGTAGACCTCTCAGCCCCGCAGGACACCAGCACCATTCCAGAGACGTCCGAGAAGAAGGGAGGAAGCAGACTCCACGGGAGGAAATCTGAAGGCACCCTAAACCTTCCCGCACCCCCGACTGAAGCACCCGCTGCTAGTCAAGGTGCGAGCGCGGGGGTTGTTGGTGTGTCCTCGGTTCCCTTTCTGAGAATCGGCCACGTGCCTCGCCTAGGTGCCCCAGTGGCTGTGCTGGGCCACCCCGCGGGGCAGCAGTTCTTCCTCACGCGGTCGGTCCGTCTGCTGTCGGTTCATTCGGCTGACTGAGTGGTCAATGTCGTTCCCCTGCATGTCTTTCTTTCTTTCTTTCTTTCTTTCTTTCTTTCTTTCTTTCTTTCTTTCTTTCTTTCTTTTCTTTCTTTCTTTCTTTCTTTCTTTCTTTCTTTCTTTCTTTCTTTCTCTCTTTTCTTTCTTTCTTTCTTTCTTTCTTTCTGGAGAAGCTGTGTTCGCAAAAGTCGGTCTAACAAGATGAGCACTTTTCAGACAAGTAGACAGACAGAAAGACGGACACACACAGAGAGAAAGAAAGACATTGAATGAGAATGCGAATGAGAAGGAAGGAAAGAAAGAAGGAAAGAAAGAAAGGAAGGAAAGAAAGAAAGAAAGAAAGAGAGAGAGAGAGACTGAAGATCGAAAGAGAAAGTTGAGAAAAGAGAAAGAGACGAAGGTAACATAGCGACAAAAAAAGAGACAATGAAAGAGGCAGATACGGAGACAGAGAGAACCAAGAAACAAATGCCCCCCTTCCTGCGAAGCGGCTGTTGAACGAGCCAGTGAACTTATGAATGCCTACCTGCGTTGTCTTGTGTGTGTGTGTGTGTGTGTGTGTGTGTGTGACCGGCCAACCTTCTGAGTGACAGCGTGAATCTCTCCCCTGATTTGAGTGAAGTAGCTAGGTAGGAGGACTCCAAAAGAAAACAGATGTCAGGCCTTGGCTTTTATGGGAAGATGTGTGTTTTGGACGAGCATGGCCACGTGCGCTTTCGCATTGCTGATTGAGTATGCCAGCGTACAATCGTGTGTGTACCACGACCACTGAGAGATTAATGGGGTGAAGCTTGGACAGGAGGAAACACTTGTACTTTAAACAAGTGGGAAGTATCAGGGGGAGTGTGTGCACAAATTCTGTAAATCCGCCACGTGAATGATTTCTTTCTTCCAGCTGTCAGTTGCAGTCTCTCGATCCTGACTGCTTGCAGAGGATGCGTGTCGAGGTATTTCAAAAAAGGAGAGAAGGGACCGATAGGCATGGCGGTGACTGCAGACTTCGCAAAGGGTCAGCAAGTGCCTCTCTTGTCGATCTGTCCTCTCTTTCTCTCTCTCCCTCTCTCTCCCTCTCTCTCTCTCTCTCTCTCTCTCTCTGTGTGTGTGTGTGTGTGTGTGTGTGTGTGTACCCCCGGTGCCTGCCCCTCTCTCCTGTTCTCTAGCTCGTCCAATTGTCACCCGTTTCCTTCTCGCTCCCTGAACTTTCGATGTTCTCTTCTGCTCGTTCGTTTTTCTTTGAAATAAATCTCCTCAATTTCTTTCCTCTGTTTGTCGTCTGCTGATTCCTTTCGCTCAATCAGTCCTCAGGACCCTCCCTCCCTTCTGTCTGTCAATCATGCAGTCTCCTGTTTTCCTTCTCGTGCATCTGTCTCCTCAGGCCGGCTTTTTTTTTTTTTTTAAGCTCTGGGCTTTATTCCGATTAGGTTCCCAGAAGATCCTTTGCTGTCCTTTGTTTTTCTTTTTGAGGTGTTCCTCTTTTTTTTTCGTTTCTACAGTGTGGCTTGCAGACTTGTGAAAAAGCTTGCTTGCACGCCACTGTGAATAAATTCTGCCATGCTTTGTTTCCTCTCTTCCTGTTTATCTACCGATCTGGACGGTGTCTGCCTGGCCGACTAGCTGCAGGGTCGTCAGGGGGTCCTGTTTTCGATCTCAGCGGTCGAGTTGTGGGGATTGTAGAAGCCACACGCACGGTCCATTACGACGACGCGGAGACGGGAAAGTCGAACGTCCAGATGGTGATCAAGTGCGCGATCCCGTCACCATACATCCTGGAAGTGCTGGCAGCCGCCACAGGACGGCCCTTCAACGCAGAGGCGGTGCAGAACCTCTCTTCCGCCTCAGAGGATCTTCAGGGAGGGCGGGAGTCGTCGGAGGGGGGGTGGTGGCCGTGGGGATCTTCCGGGCGTGCATGCGGACAGGGAGGGGGGAGTTCTGCAGATCCCCGTGGGAGAGGAAGACGTGGAAGACGAAGACGAAAACGATGCCGGGGCCCTTCCGGCCTGTCAAGAGATGACGAGGAAGACACAAAGGAAGGATCCGTGAGTTTAAAAGACTCAGAAGGAAGGCCTGGGGCTCAGGCTAGGTCAGGGGCGTTCACGTTTTTTCGAAGACGTTGGAAGTTGTGGCGGTTCCCATGGTCTGGCTCTCCTGCACCCAGTAGTTGACAGGCCGATGTCCTTCCCTTGAACCAATGCATGAAAATACATGGAATTCAAGTTTTACCAATTCAAGTTTTAAGATATGTTTTTGCAGTTTTCAACTGAGTTTTGAAACGCGCTAGGAAACGTGATAGTTGTGCTGTTTGTCGTATAATATATGATGCTACTTGATACCCACACTGCTAGTGGTACTAAATTATCATGATCATCATCATACATCATCGCCATCGGCCCAGGTTAGACGTCTAAATTATTATGTATATATGTATATATATATATATATATATATATAAACAAATCACCATATACAGTATAGCATAGCATAGTCATAGCATAGCATAGCATAGCATTTATCGGTTCATATCCTAGCCGATAGTGATGATGATGATGAGGATAATGTGACTAAACCCGCCAGCCATCGTATCCCAATGGCAAAGGGCAGTCTGTGAGCATTCATGTCATATTACAAGCTAGGAGCACGCTAGCGAATGCTCGCCTAAAGTGGCCGAACCTTAGGACTACTAGCTAGCAAAGCGCTGCTCCCCAGAATCGATCAGTCTGGTCCTAGGCATGCAGCAATGAGGGCACTGGCCTTTCTGGCGTCCCTCTGAAGAAGAAGCAAGAAGTACCGCCTTACACGCTCCTCGGCCTGCCCCAACCCTCTACCCCCTCGGGCTTCCTGTTTCTCTCCATGCTCACACACTTCTTCTATTGACATACGCTCCAGTCACCTATACCAGAGATTGCTCAGTCTCCCCCGCGGCACTTCCGTTCGAACACAAGTTGTCAGGCGGTGAATCGGGTCGTCAATCAGTTTCTCACAAGTTTTCTCTTCACAGGCCTTGCAAATTGATTCAACCTTCCCCCCATGGTTTGCCCCCCCTGCAACAACGGCGCACAACACAGGGCGGAAAACTGCCCCGGGGGACACCAGGAACTGCTTGGCGAGTGGTTCAACCGAAGGAGACCTTAAGCCCCCCTTCCCCTCCGCCAGGCTTCCTAGGACCAGTTTTGCAAAGCGTTGGCTGCTTCTATTCTCCTTCTGATAATCAGTCAGGCAGGCAGACAGAGGAAAAGACACGCCATGCATTCTTTGTCTACCTTGTTTCTCCCCTCTCTTTTCCATCACGGAGACCGGGTTTGCCCAGTCTCCCAACCATTCGTTGACTTTTCTGCTTTTCGCCCCCCTTCTCAGCCTGCTATCTGAAGTTCTGAAATCAACCTTATCAGGTTCACCTTCAAGAAGGGCAGAACTGACGGGTTGCACAAGCCTCTTTACTGACCCCGACCATACCCTAAGCTCCCCCCTCCTATGGTATGCCCACAGCGCTTGAGGCAAAGCCAATCACGCAAGGGAAAGACTTCTCAAATACCCCCCCACTCTGACACTGAGAATCTCTCTCATAGGCCTCAGCCCAACGGCTGTAAGGGTGGGAAAGACAAAAGAATTCCAGGGCAGACGGAGAGACTAACGCACAAAACAAAGCTGAAGAGAGTCTAAGCATTGGATGTCAGATTCTTGAATCGGGAGGGCTTCAAAAGAATAAGTGGCTGCGGGTTCCCATATCTCCCTAAAGAGGGACATACGACTATGTGGGGAGAGCGTCCCTATTGTCAATGATGCGCACAAACCCATAGCCCCTCCCACTCCCCTCTCTGCAGCTTCAAGTCTGGCAGTCACAGACTTACGAGGGTTCGTATCACAGAAGACCTGACAACCCAAGTATCTGTAACTTTCTACCTATTCGACCGTCCAACCCTTGAAAAGAATTTCTTCCTTCCCCCCCCTGCCTGTTAATCTCATCACTTTCATTTTTTTAAAATTCACTGTCAGACTCTACATGTCACAATACATGGCCAACCGATCCATTCTCTTTTGGAGGTCATGGGGGGAGTGCCCAAAGATTACGAGATCATCTGCATAACTGATGCTCTCTATCAGAAGGTCTCATAGCCGATAGAGTTCATTAAAGTTATTAAATTCATAAAAATTAAATTAGAAATTACTTATTTTAAGCGGTTTTTACTGAAATTGGGGCTTGTAATAAATGATGATGATGATGATGATTGAGGGTTAAATCCTAGATTTAGCGATACTAAATCCCAAGCCACTAGCAAGGCTTTGGGGATAACCCAGAACACATATTCATGGGGGGGGGGGATGAGGAAGCCTGCAGGCCAATCGGATCGATTCGCCTCAGCTTGCATGATCGACACAATGAGCCTTCCGGAAACACTCGGCTAGTGCTTCAGAACCGCTTCTAGGCAGGATTATCAGAAATGCTCCTCTCGGTTGCACCTGCAATGTGTTGAGCGATCTGTATTCTTATGTTAATGGGCGCTTTCTGTATCATTACAATTTTGTATAGTATTTTCAGCATGTTTTATTCCCTTTCTATGTCTTTACATTCCGTCAGGACATGAACCTCATCTTTGATCATACGCAAAGGGGACAAACACTTATTGCACAGCCGTTCCAGTTGGGTTCTATCTATATTCCCCCCTGTGAGAGCCCTGAAAAGTGTACGGAAGCCTGTGGAGGACTGTAACAGACTCTTTGGCAGAGGTTTAATACTGCACTCTATCATCTCACTTCTTGGACGCCATTTCCTTTCACTTAGAAGGTGCATGGCCAAACGCTATCTGGTTGGATTTTCTGATTGGAAAGGAGAGAGATTTGCAAGGTGGGGGGAAATTCCGTCTTTATCTCTAACGTTTTTAGTTTCCTCTTTTAACCAGTCGGACAGCCAGGCACCCTCTACGATCTTTTTTGCCACCCTTTTTCTTCTACCCTTGCCTTTCCTTTTAAACTTGTCCCCGGCCGTGTTTGGCAATGGTGGCCACAAAAGGGAGCAATCTAATGGAACGGCCAGCCATTTTACTGTCTTAACAAAGGGTTTACATGAGCCAGCCAAGCCCTCATTCCACACTGCCCGAGGTAGAGCACGGTTGATCAATTTGATGCATTGGATGAAAACCCCAATCAACTTACCAAGCAAGGAACTGAATGGTTCAAAAAAGAGAGAGAGAGAGAGAAAGAGAGAGAGAGAGAGAAGAGAAGGCGAAATAAAAGAGTGATGAGAGAGACCAAAACAACATTGAATAAAACGTAACTGTAATGCATCGAGGCAGGCAACATCTGACTTTCTTAGCATGATCGTTTCCAGTCCATACAGCGTGACTGGCAGCCAGAGGGCCTTGAACAAGATAATTTTAGAAAAGGGAGAAATAAAGCCCAAAGACGAGAGAGTGCCAAACACAGCCCCCAAAACGTTCTTTGCCGCCTCAATGCGGGCTTCAACTGTCTTGCTAAGGTCCCCTCCCTCAAAAACCCAGTTGTCAAAATACTTGTATTTACTTACCTCTTCCATTAGTCTGCCTTCATACAGAAAAGGGGTCTGAGGCACAAGGTCAGGGTGGGGGGAAGAGATTCGCATAACTTTTGTCTTCTTCAAATTCACCTTCAGACCGTGCTCCTTACAATAGTCCTCCAGACGGGATAGGCATTTCTGCAAGTCTGAAGCACTGTGAGCAAACAGAACAAGGTCATCAGCGTATCCAATGCTTTCGATTAAAACATCAGACAGTCTGACAAGAGTTTCTCTATCTGTACCTCCAGCCAAGCTTTGATTCCTGTTTTCATTATCGAAGCTGACAGACTTATGCAGATTATTGATGAAAAGAAGAAAGAGGAGAGGAGAGAGAGGATCGCCTTGTTTTACTCCTCTACCTTCTAGAAAGCATTCTATTGCCCCATCTACCTAAGCCTTCATCTGACTATATATCGAATGAATCATCCAAACATCGGCCTGGCTTACTCTTTCCTCCCTGAGCCTCTCTAACATCTTGACCCGAGGAACTGTATCAAACGCCTTGCTAAAATCTACAAACGTGGCCATCAGAGGACTCTTCTTCTTCTTAGAGCTGAGAATTAACGAAAACAGAGCAGTAAAGACCTCCCTTGTCCCTATTCCCTGCCTAAAACCGAGCTGCTTTTCGTCAATGTTCACCTCCTTCCTGATCTTTAGGTCCATCAATGAAGCAAAAATTTTGCCCAAAAGCCTCACAATATGGATTGGATATCATTCATTACAGTCCAGACTTGGCGGACCTTTGGGGACGGGGGCAATGCGCAATACATTCCAGCGTTTAGGCCAAAAAGAAAAGAGGTGAAACAAATTGAAAAAGATAACGAGCAACAAACGGGAGAGAGGAGAAAAACAAAAACACAACAAAAGATGACAAGGGCTAACCTTATCTAATCCCACTGCCTTCTTTGGGTCAATTCCTTTCAGTGTTTCCTCAATCATCTGTATGGAGAAGGTGGGCTGAAAAGGAGGGGGGAAAGCCAGACCGACAGGCGCAGGCGGAAGACTAGGACTGTCGAAGACCCTTGCTCAAAACTAAGTGAATGATAAGTGATTTATTGGTGCCCTAGGACACTGTCACCACTTTGTCTTTTAAAGCTCGTCCCCGCAGCTGTTTAAAGCCTGTTTTCAAAAACAGGCAATATGATAGTGGATTGCGGGCAAAAACCGGAATACCAATGCTATGCTATGCTATGTTATGCTAAGACCGTTAGTACCTAGATTAACGCACAATCAACACAATCTATTTCGCATAATCTACTTTAGAATCTATTACTCCAAGAAATCCATTGCTTGCTGATAAACCGACTCAATTGCTAGTTCAATCAATTGCGATCGATATGCTAATTGAATGAATGTATCGCCCTGACACTGCTACTGTGCCAATGATTTACAAAAGTTTGAATTTAGTTCAATGTTACATCATTTAGATTTGTTTTTTCCTTCTCCATCCTTTTGAAGCGACTTCCAGTTCGGAAAGGGGCCCAGGGGTACCTGCAGAGAAGAGGGGGGGGGGGAAGTCCAAAAAACACCTCCTTCTTGCAGCCAACAGCCAACAATCTACTCGGAAGGGAGCAAGCAGTGCAAGTTCGATTTACGCCTGTGACGAACTTACTCGCGCCTTTCAATATGTTGGAGCAGAGATAAAAGGGAAGAGAAAGAAGAAAGAAAGAAAGAAAGAAAGAAAGAAAAAAAGAAAGAAAGAAAGAAAAAAAGAACCAACAAGGAGAGATAGCAGAAGGCAGCGTCACCTCAGCCAACAATCTACTCGGAAGGGAGCAAGCAGTGCAAGTTCGACTTACGCTTGCGACGAACTTACTCGCGCCTTTCAATATGCTGGAGCGGACATAATTTAGAAGGAAGAAAGAAAAAGCCAAAGAGCTGAGCAAAAAGTGAACCCACCTCTGTCTGTGCCTTCAACTAAGTCCTTTCAAGAAGTAGGGGCACCTGCAGAGAAGAGGGGGGGGGGAAGTCCAAAACACCTCCTTCTTGCAGCCAACAGCCAACAATCTACTCGGAAGGGAGCAAGCAGTGCAAGTTCGATTTACGCCTATGACGAACTTACTCGCGCCTTTCAATCTGTTGGAGCGGAGGTAAAGGTGAAGAAAGAGAAGAAAGAAAGAACCAACAAGGAGAGATAGCAGAAGGCAGCGTCACCCCAGCCAACAATCTACTCGGAAGGGAGCAAGCAGTGTAAGTTCGATTTACGCTTGTGACAAACTTACTCGCGCCTTTCAATATGCTGGAGCGGAGATAAAGGGGAAGAGAAAGAAGAAAGAAAGAGCCAACAAGGAGAGATACCAGAAGGCAGCGTCACCCCAGCCAACAATCTACTCGGAAGGGAGCAAGCAGTGCAAGTTCGATTTACGCTTGCGACGAACTTACTCGCGCCCTAGCTCGCGCCTTTCAATATGTTGGAGCGGAGATAAAGGGGAAGAGAAAGAAGAAAGCAAAGGTTTTTTGTATCGTGAGAGAAAAGGGGGGGGATACCCACCTTGAGTGATTCGCCTCCTCTTCTTCTGCCCCAGCTTTCGCTTTTTCTGATATCTTGCAGCTCCCTTGTTAACCTTCTTGATCACAGAGGAGCTTCTTGCTGTTATGGTGCTTGCTACCGAGGAACGAAGTGAGCTCTTGTCTTTCTTATCTATGAGGAAGAATACTTTAAAGTCGTCGTTCACCTACGTGAAGCCCCGTCTTTTTGTTTTAACAAACTCTCTCCACTCATCGGGATCCACATCTGGAGGTGGCTTTTCAGCAAAGTCTCGAAAGTGGTCGTTTGGAACAAAGAGACTCCGCGGCTTGGTCCTCCAGGCCAGCTGCAGGAGCAGAGAGTCATCATGATTCCCGTCCGGGTTCAGCACGATGAATCCTCTTTTGTACAACAGCTTCAGGAACTTGGAGCCGGGATGAGCCTCTACAAAACGCTCCTGCAGAAACAAATCATTGACAACGGGTAAAAAAGCTTGGGAGCAATCACATCAGACTTCGTCTTTCTATCCTCCTGCCCGCCTGCGTATTTTCTTCTCTCTCTCTCTCTCTCTCTCTCTCTGTGTGTGTGTGTGTGTGTGTGTGTGTATGCGTGTATCTGTATATGTATGTGTATGAGAAAGTGTGCGTGCGTGTGTGTATTCCTGTATACGTGCGTGCGTGTACTATGTATATGTATATGCGTGTGTGTGTGTGTGTGTGTGTGTGTGCCTGGCGGTGCATGCTGTTGCCTCTTGGAGAAACTTACAATGTCATGGCGTTTCGGGAAATTTAAACTCGTCAAATCGGCATGCAGGACAATCCTTGGCTCCGCTCCCCTTGAAACTGCGCTTCTGACAACCACAAGTGGCTCCAAGTCTCATCCCCAAAAAGACGCGTCCCCTCCTTGCCGCGTTCTCTCCGTCCACGAATTCCACGCGTCCGAGTCTCTTTTGGAACTTCCGCAAAGATCTGGGAAGAGGACTTTTACGGGAAGCCTGCTTAGGGAGTCTAGCGGATGAACGGTCCACCTTGCCAGCGGCACAGCTCCGCTTGGTACGTTTTGAAGGTCTACTTGATTTCCCTGCTGAGGAAAGCTCGTCTAAGGCCCCACCCTCACCCTCTTCCTGACTTCCAACCCCCTCAACCTCGCCCATGCTCCTTTTCCCTGTCGCCCCCCCCCTTTTACCACGGCCTATCAATTCCTTCAGACGAGATTGAATGACGAGTATCTGTTGGTCAGTTGTTGAAAGGGAGTCAGGAACCTTGAAACTCACTTTCTCTCCCTTCGCTTGCGCGCCCTCCTCTGCACAAGAAACTGCTTCTCTGATTGCTTCCTCGGCCGCGTCTTCCAAAGCGTTTCACTTATGCAGAAGGGCAAGACGGAGAGCTTTGGAATCTCCGTGCATAGAGATCGTCGTTCCTCCCCTCTGTCCTCTCTCCCCCCTCCCGCCTCCGCCTCCACGCGCATCTGCACACGCTGTGGGAGACCCAGGAGCCTCGAGTCCTTGTGTAGCGCTAGCAACCGCAGTCGCATCTGCCATCCATGTGTACAAAGTCCGCTTCTTTTTCGGGGAAAGCACAGCATTGTGATGTTTCGACAAGTGGTCAGCGAACCACTGTGTCTCAGTATGATGTCCAACCTCCTTCAGTACGACCGTTTCCCACCCATTCCTCTGGACACACTTTGGCTCAAAAACTACCCGTCTACATCACCACTCTTCGTGACATGCCTTCGCAATGGGATGACTGCATGCATTTGTAGATATCTTCCCGAACCGTGAGGCCAGACTCTGAGTTCCTCTCCGTGGTCCCTACCTTGCTAAAAGTAACGTTACTGTATCACATTTCTCCCGACTTTCTGGACATCACAAGAAGACAACACTCTCGTGGCGATTCAGAATAAAATTAGGAATGAAATCGACCCGAAAGGAGATCAAAGTATCACAGAAGCAGCTGTATCAGCTCAGAAGGAAAAGGAAGGCAGGAACTCAAGTGCGGGAGCAGCCCACCAAAAGACAGGTGTTGCGTGAACTGTTGCATGCATCTGCGTCTCTCCAGCTGTACGGAGTGCCGTATATCTTGGAGTACAGATGAGTGTCAAGGAACACGTTTACTTCAGCCAGCCTGTTGTGTGGTAGAGAGAGACAAAAACCACTTATACGCCTGTTAGGTGCTCATCAGACAAGACATGTTGATCAATGTTTACGTACATGTAAACGCAATTAAAGACGGCAAAATGCATGAGATACGTGCCATGCATAGTAGAGGCCGTGGCGCGCTTCGTGTTTGCATGCATGATTGCTATCGACCATGCGTTGCTTGTCTTTACATAAGTATTGCGCTGTTGCACGCTGTTGCGTATCATGTGCATGCAAGCTTAGGCTTCATAAAATATGTTTCATAATTGGTACTAAAACTATATGGAAACATAACCTTTTGCTAAAACGATCTATACTCATTGGTTTGATTGATTGGTTTATTTTTGTAAGAAAGGAAAGAAAACGTTAAATCTATCAGTTTGTAACGTCTTTTTTCAAGAAACAAGTTTTTTATTCCCTTCAATTTTATATAATTTTGAGTGATTATGCGTCATAGATTCACTGCATCTATAACTGTATCAATATACTTGCAAAACACTTTCTACAACCTTCATATTTCAAATATTAAATTTGAGGTAAATTAAAGGTTATTTTTGATAGTATTTGATAAGTTTTTTAACACTAGGTTTTTTTAAACTAAATATTTGATTTGAGTTTCAACGCTACTTCAAATAACTTTAAATCAAATCAAATCAAACTCCGTCATTACCTATAGCTCTATAAAGTTACAGAATACATGATAATGCTGACACATCATTTAAATAAAATATATATCAACATTGACGTTTGGTTCCGGGCGTCACTGGCAGGAAGCAGCTCGAACGTATGAAAAAATGAATGATGCTCAAGACCTTTTTGCCACTGTCTAGCTCCTCTGTATGCCTCTTGACTGGACAACTTTGCTGGTTTGGGGGAGAAACGGTGGGGGATCGATTCACATCGCAATTCAAGTCTCTCTCTTCCTGTCTCTGAACAGAAAAGATGGGGGAAGCGGTTCTGTCGATAAGCTTGACGCGAATCGAATATGTGACTGCCGACCAGTTCGTTTCTCTAGAGAGGAAGTAGATCGGTCTTCTGTTCTCTTTTGAGAAAAAAACCTTATTCATTTGCTCGTCTTTCGAATCAAAGTCTGCTAATCGTCTATATAATTCTTTGTTTTGCTTTGAGGACAGAAACATCGATCTCAATTTGCCGATATGTCTACTCTTGAATCTGGTCCGTCCGTGTGTGTGCCCCTTTCTTTACAAGCCTTACACGCTCCGGCCCTCTTGCAAACACATTTCATTCTCATTTCTCAAAGTTAGTTCCATGCTTGTTCTCCTCCTTCCACTCACTCACTCACTGGCTGACTGACTACATTCACCTACCGGAAGACGCGGCGTACGGCCCTCGTCAGAGCATCCGGTTCCACCTGCCGGCACTCGACAGAAGAAATCTTCTCAAAGTGAAGGTCTCGAAACCCTCCCTCACCCCCCCCTCCGTCACGGACAGTCCCGGAAAGACGATCCGGACTTCTGCTGCCCCCTCTTCCTCTATCTACACCTCTACCCCCGTCGTCTCTGTACCGGTGGTCCCTCTCCTCGGTCCACCCCTCTATGCGTACATTCATTGACACACTCGCTGCCCCCCCCGCGTCCTCTCGTGCCTCCTCGTCAGGGAAAGCAGCAGAGGTGGGAGCCTCAATAAAGCAGTCGTATGACACGCTCCCCCCCGCCTGATGAGCCCTGCTGCCCCCCGGACTGGAGGCCCTCACGGATATCACTGCTGGGGGGCCGGCGGCAGTTTGTGGAGAGGGATTGGGGACTCCTAACGGTCCCTGGAGTCCCCCCCACGTGCGGCTTTGCCATTCAGCAGCCCTCTCAGTAGCAAGCGGAACCAGACTTTGAGCGCTGTGTTGGTGCTGCTGCCTTGACATCTCCTCCACTTGCCGCCGCTCCTGTTGCCCTTTTTGAATAAGGAACGGAGACCTCTCCCTCTCTCTGCTCTCCAGACGTGTATCCCCCTGGCGGTGTGCAGAGTGGAATCTTGCATAGTTATGCGTGTGTGGCACTCCTCCCCCAGGTGCTGCGCTTTGGACCTCGCATGCGGCGGCGGGTCTCGCAGGGGGTTGGAATGGGGCCTGTGCGTGCTGTGTGGGCAGGGCGGGTGCTGGTGAGAGCCTCGGACGCTGTGTCAATGGGTGTCCCAGGTGTCTTCTGAGGGATTCAGGGACGGGATAGGGAAAGGTGGTCTGGCCCATCGGCCACTGACTCAGGGGACGGTCCTTCGAGGCGGCAGGGACGGGTATTCGTGCTCTCTGTGAGGGGGGCCTTTGGGGTTCCGGTTGGTGGTGATGTGTTGAGGGGGTCTCTCTGTCCCTCTCTTTTCCATGGGACGGGAGACGCCCGAAGTTGGTGGCCTCGCGGAGACGGCCTCGGGAGGTTCCCGGAAATTCGCTGGCCGAGGGTGTAATTGCTTCAGCAGGAGCAACAGCTCTATTGAGGACCCTGTGCGTTGCTGCAGAGGTGGGTGTGTGAGAGGCGTAGATCGGGAAATCGGCCGCTGTGGCAAAGACCGGAATTTCCTCTGCGTACCTCCCTCCCCTCCCTGCTTCTCGATGACCGTTTCGGATGTGTCGTCCTCTTGAGGCAAGAATACGACACGCAGCTGAGGAGGAGGAGGAGGGGTCGGGCCGGGACCGCACAGCATCCCTCAGTGTGACGGCCGAGGAGGGTGGAGGCGGAACGTCGCCACGCTGCATTCGTCGGGGGGGGAAAAAAGGGAGACACCAACAAAAAGAAAGTCACATGGCATGAAAGAAAGAAAAAAAGAAAGAAAGAAAAAGTGACTCCATTCTTTGCCCTTTCGAAGAGGGGAGAGAGGGAGTGAGTGAGTGAGGAAGGGAGTGAGTGAGTGAGGAAGGGAGGGAGGGAGGGAGCGAGGGAGGGAGAGAGGGAGTGAGTGAGTGAGGAAGGGAGTGAGTGAGTGAGTGAGGAAGGGAGGGAGGGAGGGAGCGAGGGAGGGAGAGAGGGAGTGAGTGAGTGAGGAAGGGAGGGAGGGAGGGAGCGAGGGAGGGAAAGAGGGAGTGAGTGAGTGAGTGAGGAAGGGAGTGAGTGAGTGAGGAAGGGAGGGAGGGAGGGAGGGAGCGAGGCAGGGAGAGAGGGAGTGAGTGAGTGAGGAAGGGAGTGAGTGAGTGAGGAAGGGAGGGAGGGAGGGAGGGAGGGAGGGAGGGAGGGAGTGAGTGAGTGAGGAAGGGAGTGAGTGAGTGAGGAAGGGAGGGAGGGAGGGAGAGAGGGAGGGAGGGAGGGAGTGAGCGGTCAAGAGGTGGAGGACAGATAAACAAACCCTCGAATGATAGACACGAAAATGTCAAAAGACCCTTAATTTGAAACCTGCGACTTGACGACCCATCGGACCTACCTACCTGTGTTTGAGGCCTGGCGGCTGTCGCGCGGGATCTTCCGCTTTCATCAAAACAGTGGGTGTACCGGGACCCCCCTCCCCCCTGCCCTCCTCCTGTAGGCACGTGTGAGTGCGCACGCCGACCGCTGGTCCCGGCAGTTCTCTTCGGATTTCTGTGCTCGCTTCCCCTGTGTCCGCCTGGCAGGCGATTTGCATCTCTGCTGGTTTTGGAGCTCCCGTGCTGCGCTCACCGACGGACAATGCATGTATTTTCTAGTAAAATTCAGCTCTAGAGTGTGTGCGAACTTGTGTGCATCCACATGTGTGTACGATTCGAGAGAAATTTGTGCTCGCATTTGAGCTGTGTTACCGAACATGTGTGACAGTCCGTATGCGCATGCGTGTTTATTCCGACCAGTCTCTACGTGGGTTTGGATCCGCCTTGCTGTCTGTACCATTGCAAGTATGTGTGCGTAGAGAAACCAGAACTCATCTATGCATGCAAGATTTTTCCAAGCGGCATCTTCTGCAAACAGACGCAGGGCGGAGGAAGGAAAGATGCCTGAAAGGATTTTTTGGGAGAAAACAAAACTGCGGGGAGAGAGCGAGAGAGAGCCCAAGCAGGACGGAATATTCTGGACTGAAAAGCCAATGCAAACGAAGGCACAAGAAAAGCATTTTTCCTTCCAACTCTTCGCAAGCTTCGACTCCCACTGAATTAAGTCCGATCATTTCTCTACTCACATGTGGTCGTGGTTCTCCTGTTTCGTCGTCCTCTCTTCTTTGTCTGTTTCCACTGCCATCGGGATGCCTCCGAGAGGGGCCGAGGACCTGTGAGGCGGAGAGAGTGACTGAGGACATACTACAGGTGTCATCGATCACCCCGGGCATCTTCATGTCCCCCCTTCCCTTCTCCCTCTCTCTCTCTCCTCGACGCGGAAAGGACGACCTGTTCGCAGCAGGGGTTGCCTCTGGTTCCTCTATTGTTGACCTGTTTCCGGGAGATCTGTGCGGACGTGCTGATCGATCGATGTGAATCTCCTTCTGGTTCTGAATGGAAGAAGAGACTGAGTAAACCTCTAGAAGAGAGCCGGCTGACCCCCCGGAGGCCGCTGCTTCAAGAGGAATGGCAGACATCAGACTGTCTGTATCGGCATCGTGGAGGAGATGAAGAACTCGGGCGAGCTTTTTCTCAGCCTGGGAGAGCCGGAAGTCGAACCCTCCTGCTGCTGTTGGAGGTCCGCAATGCCCCTCTGCTTCTGCTGTTGGCTCAGGAACGGGTTGTCTGAATTGTGGTTCTGCTGGATGCTTTCCCCTCTCTCTTTTGTTTTTGTTGGGACCTGAATGACCTTGTGCGCTCTCCTTCTCCTCTGGTTGTTTGTCGTTTGGGCCCTTCCTTCGGGTGGAGAGCTGCAGGAAGGAAGGAAGAAGGAGAAGAAGAAATTGGATTCTTTCAACGTAGACGCACCAGAAAAGTTAATTGTTTTCATCTTTTGGCTGGAATACTGGAATGAAAGGAAAATGAAAAGAGGGCTACGGAGAAAAAACGAGTTTGAAACCAGAGAACGACACTGTCTTCGAACAAGAAGAGAAGGGAGGAGCGCAGATGCGCCAAAAGACTTGAAACTTTTCTGAGTTTTTCTTTTCCTTTCGTGCGCAGACATCACGCAAAACGCATACTTTATTCCGCGTTTGACTTACTTGTCCTCCTGCCGTCTTTGTCCCTCCCTCCTCTGATATGTTTTTGGCAATTTCCAGCAGCTGCTCGATGACCTGTTCGGGTGCAACTTGGGGGTCTTTTGGAGGCGCACCGCCGAGCACGTCCACAATGTGTCGGAGGACCAGTCCGATGTCAACAATGCGTGACTTGGCTGACTCGGCCTCTCTCTGGGCCTCCGTTTGGGATCTCGTGCGCTCCTCATGCTGCACACATGCGAAGCCGACAGCAACACAGAGAAGGTACGCAAACAGGCATCATGCAAACGGACAGGCAGGCAGATGTACAGAGAGATGGCAGGCACGTGCAGGCAGGCAGGCAGGCAGGCAGGCACAGGTAGGAAGAAAGTGGAGAGAAGCAACTTCCTTTCGGAATGTTGAGGAGCAAAACCTTTGAGAGAGGGAGAGAGAGAGAGAGAGAGAGAGAGAATGAGAAAAGTAGAGAGAGAGAGAAAGAGAGAGAGAGAGAGAGAGAGAGAGAGAGAGAGAGAGAGAGAGAGAGAGAGAGAGAGAGAGAAAGAGAGAGAGAGAGCATGAGAGACAGAAAGAAAGAAACAAAGGAAGAAAGAAAAAGAAAGAGAGAGAAAACGAAGAAAGAAAGACCCCTCTATATTGCGAATCAGAACAGACGGTTTCTCCTTCGGACAAACACATCTGATTCGGTGTAGAGTTGAACCCAAGCCCCTAGAGCTTTCTGTCCCCAAAACGGCTCTCAACAAAAACCCCACACTTATCTTGACATATCCGAACATCCCGCAAAGGTCAAAGAAAGATAACGAACGAAACAAATAAAGCTGCCAGGCACGGACCTCCTCCACAAAGCTTTCGAGTGCCTCCACAGCTGCGCGCATATGGGATGGAGGCCTCTCACTGGCTGAGAGACGCATCACCATTCGCTGAATTGCACCAAATGATTCGGACGCCTGCCGCTCCAAAGCAATGAAGTTTGCCCCCATCTGCTCCAATCGCGCCTTCAACTCTTCTCCCTCCGCCTCCCTATTTCCCAACTCTCTGCGTAACAACTCCACAAGCTCATCGTCCTCAAACGCCTCTGTGCCTGGTGGAATCTTTTCACCCTCTGTTCCCTTCTCCCCTCCCCTCCGTGCATGGACAGCGGTCAGATCAACGCTATCTCCGCTGTCGTTGTCTGTTCCCCCATCGCCCTCGCTTCCCCTTTTCCCCTTCGGATTCGACCGGAGCAACCCGACCGAACTGGTGGATGCCTTGAGGATGTAAGTAGGCCACTCTCCTGACGTCAACTCTTGTACAGCGGCTGCTGCCGCTGCGGCCGCACACGCCTCACAAGCCGACTCAGCCTGAACAGAACATTCTGCTACCTGACGAGCCGCCCTGGTCGCAGCAACTGTGGCTGCCGCCTGCATACATTCAAAGACATGCAAGTCATTCTGTGTATTAAGAGTGTGTAAATCAGTGGCTAGCCACCGCGTGCTTGTCCTCAAAGAAAAAAGCAAAATGCTAGCGAAGTCATCTTGTGCTCTTCCTTTTTCTTTGAATGTACTTTACTTTGCTCCATTTCTTCCCTTTTTAAAAAAAAAAATCCTTTCTGCCCCCAGCTTCAAAAACAAACGAAACGAAGGAGGAAAGAAAAAAAGACAACACAGAAAACCGACCGGCACGGAAAGGCATTCGACTGAAAAGCTGACCTGGGCCTCTTCCAAACGCTTTTTGAGTTCCTCCGCTTCCGCAGTTTTTGCTATGCTGCTCCGCCGGCATTCCTCATTCTCCCCTCTGATGGCCGAAATCTTTGCCTGGAGGTGAGTCTCATGTGCTGCAGCCTTGTTTTGCGTGTCCCTCATTTGTTTCTGCGCGTCCTCATCCACAGACTTCAACAACTCCCTCACACGCGCCGTCTCCTTCTCTGCCTCATGCAGACGCTCTGTCAAATTTTGGATTTTCTCATTGTCTGCCTCCTGTGCCTTTATAAATGAACTGCGTTCATGCTCGTGGATCCTCGCCAATGAATCGTGCTCGGCTGTCTTTTGACTTAGCTCGGCCTCCAATTGTGCCCTGCTTGAGTCCCTTGACTTTAGCTCGGCGTCTAGTTCATTTATACGGGATTCCAGGGCGGTGACTTTCGACCTGAGAGAGTCTCTCTCGGCTTCTGCTTGGCTGCTGTGTTCTGTCTCCTGCTTCAGAAGGTCGAGTGCCTGCGTTCAAGTCATGTAAGTATACGCATCCCATCCAGATATCTCGGGGAAGGGTATGTATCTGTGAGGAAGGTGTCCGTTCATGTGAAGACAGAGACCGGTACAGGACCCCATTGTGAGGCTGACTGAAAAATGAACAGATCAATGATCTGTTGCTCTGAGTCTACAGAAAACATTCTTTTGTATGTCAAACGCATTTTTCTTCGGGCAGATAGCTTGGAATGAACTATGCATTTTGTTTTGTGTAACATCTGCCCGACCGACCGACCGACCCCATCGGTCTCCTTTGCGCCGGCGTCAAGGTCACTCTTTGCCTTCGCCAACTGTTGCTCCAACGACCGCACTGTTTCCATCAGTTCAACCACACGGCCTTGTTCCTCGTCCGCAATTCTCTGTAGCCGGTTGACCTCCCCTTGAAGCCGTTCGATGGCCGCCCTGCTTTCCTCTGCGGCGTGCTGCTGCTCTTCTTTCTCCTTTTGCAAACCTTGGAGGAGAGCGTGGACATTCTCGAGCTCATCCGATTTGGCTTCTGCACGCGCCTTTTCTTGCTCGTTTCCCCTTCTCAACTGTGCTACGAGCTCTTGGGTACCATCGAGCTCACCTAGTTTTGCGTCTGCCCGGGCTTTTTCTCTTTCGTTTTCACTTCTCAACTCATTGATCGTCGCTTCAGCGCGGGCCTTTTCCTTCTCCTTTTCGCTCTGCAGCTGATCCAGAAGCGCCCGTGTGCTCTCAAGGGCGTGAGCGCTTGCGTCGGCACGGGCCTCCTCCTCTTCCTTCTGCTTTTTCAGTTTCTCAATCTGACCCTCAAAGCCCTCCATGGCCGACGCTACCTCCTTCGCACGTGCTGCATATGTTTCGTTCTCAGACTGTAGACTTTGTACTTTTGTCTGAAGGTCCTGAACGTTTCTTTGTTTCTCCTCTTCGAGACCTCTCCTGTTTGCCTCTGCCCTCTGCATCTCTTCCTCCTTCGTCTTTTGAAGCTGCTCTACCAGAGACTCGATGTTCCTCACCATTCCCTCCTGCTCGTCTGCACGCGCAGCCTCAGCCTCCTTCTCTTGCTCAAGCTGCATGGCAGGATATGAATGAAAACAGTTTCTTTCTTTGTGTACATGCAATCGGTATGTATGTACAGAGGGGACCCAGACGCTGGGAAGGAATGAATACGTTCTGTAAATTGGAAGAGAGAGGAGAAGATCAAGCGAGGCATCTCCAAGAAAGAGGCAAAAAAGAGGTGAGGGGAATGAAATTAAACGAAGGCAAGGACGGGGTACAGAGACGGGGCAGGAAAGTGGCAATGCATTGCAGAAGGGGAATGAATTTTTCACGCGAGAAATCTATTCTACTGCCGTACTGAAATGCGCGCCCCCCATCCCCCCCCGCACACAGAAAAAGATGCCAAACAAACGTCAAGAGGGAAAGTTTGAGATTTGAAGAAGCCTTCGAGGACCAATGGCACTGCACATCATCAGCGAACCTGCCTAACAAGGCCTCTTGCCTCCTCTGCCTCCATCAGTGCCTCCGCCCTTTTTGCCTCCTCATTTTGAAGCGCCGTGGTAGTGGCCGAGAGTGAGTCAGCAAGAGCCTGGACCTGCTGCTTCACCTCATCCACCTCTCTGGGTGAGGCTTCTTCTTTTTCCTGCTTCTCCAACTTTAAAGTCTCCACAGTTGAACGGAGCTGCGACAAAGGAAGGAATGAAAAAGAGATGGAGAAGAGATGTTGAAGAAACTTCTACGGATATTTCTTGAAAGACATGCCGGCATGTGGAAAGAACACAGCTCGAAAGAACTAAGGCGAAAATCCCCCCTGCTGTCTTCACAGAAACAACGAGGGACAGAGAAGCTGGTCCCTCTACATAAGCCACACACGAAAAGTCTGTATGCACAAGGTGGTTCTTAACCGACGTACCGATTGAATCTCTGCCTGTGCTTCTGTCAAGGACCTCTCGACTTCCAGGTGTTTGTTTTCAGCCTCCATTGCCCTCTTTCCTTCGTCGTCGAGCATGCCCCTCATGGCCTCTATCTGGCCTTTTAGCTCGGTCACTTCCCTCTTTGCTTCCTTGGTCCTCTCTGCCTCCTCCTCCACCTTCTTGTTCGCCGTTTTCACGTTCATCTCCAGTCTCGCGTTGTCTTTGGTCAAGACCATCAGGCGCAAATTGAGCTGCATGCATGGATTGAATATCGACAGACAGACATACAGGTCCACATTCACAGAATCAAACCAGATGCAGTCAGAAAGAGAGAAGGAATGAAAGAGAGAGAGGGAGACAGAAAGGGATTTAAAAAAGAGACGGGGGGGGAGAGAAGGAGAGACGAAGATAGGGAGAGAGGGAGAGGGAGAGGGAGGGAGGGAGGGAGGGAGGGAGAGAGGGAGAGAGAGACGAGGGAAGCAAAATCTTGCGGAATGGACTTGATGAAGATCTGGAAGGCCAAATAAATGAACACACACAACTGCACCCACCACACGCAGCCAGAAGAAGAAAAGAGGACCACAATGAAGGGCCGACCTCCTCGAAGCCGGCCTCAATTTGAAGAAGCCTGGGACTAGGAGCGTTTGGGTCGTCTTCGTCTGGTTCGGGGGGCACTAGGGAATTTCCCCCGAGGCTTTTTGATTTGCCTCTCCTTGGGTGCTTCCCCTTATCTTTGCCCTTTTCGTCTTTCTCTTGCGCAGCTGCAGTCGCCCTTGCAAGGCCGAATTGCGCTGCCATTTTTGCCTTTAGGGATTCCTGGAACTCTGAGAGCTTCTCCTTGTACTGCAGCCAGCCATGGGAAGAGGCATTCAGTCAGCCACTCAGCTACGCAGTCCGTCGTTCATTCATTCCTTCACTCATTCATTTATTGAGTTAGTCGGTATTGAGTTAGTCGGTCGGCAAAATCAGTGAGTCAGCTATGCGGTCAGTCAGGCCCTTTTCCTCCATTCACTCTCTTCCGCCCCTCTGTCTGTGTGTCTGTGTGTTTGAGCGCCTGTGTGTCTGTCTGTCTCTCTCCCTCTCCCTCTCCCCCTCTCCTTCTCTCCCTCTCTCCCTCTCCCTCTCTCCCTTTCCCTCTCTCCCTCTCCCTCTCTCTCTTTCTCTCTCTGTGTGTGTGTGTGTGTGTGTGTGTGTGTGTGTGGGTGTGTGTGTGTGTGCGTGTGTGTGTGTGCGAAAGTAAGTGGGCATGACCCCGATCCCTCTTTCGAAGTGCCACGAGTCAGTCAGCAAGAGGAGGCAGCCAAAAGCCCGCACAAGTGAAAACGCTGAACTTCAAGTTCATCTGACGATGAGAAGCGGGAGCCGAAAAACCCTCGGGAGCCAAGGGCGACACAGCAGAAGAGATGGGAACATCAAGAAGACTGACGTGCTGCTTCTCTCCCTGCAGAGTCTGTACCAACTCCCGGGATTCCGCCAATTTTGTGTGGACAGACGCGACCTCTCGGGCCATCCTCTCCATCTCTGCAACAAGACAGGCAGGCAGGAAAATACGGGCATCTATAGACAGGTAGGCAGACAGATCGAAAGAACACCATACAAACGAGTAAACAAACAAACGTGCCAGCCCTCCGACACGCCTTGACAAAATGCAGGAAGGCAGGCAAGCAGGCTGGCACAGAGATATACCAATATATAGAAGGATCGACAGATACATGGACAGACATGTACACTCAGGCAAACGGTTATATAGATAGATAGACAGACGTACATGTAGCTGATCAGGAAGTGCGATAGACAAACATGCACCCAGCACATAGACAGACTGCCAAAAAGGAAGGTAGGCAGGCAGACAGGTCGACAGAACCCCAGTTCCTCAGTCACTCTGACAGACAAGCGAGGCTCCCTGCAATGCACCGACCTTTTCTGCCTTTTCCCATCACTCCCATCCAGTGTGAAGACATGCTTTTGGCCTTCTCCACAAGTTCTCTGTTCAGATTTTCCGCGTTTCGGAGTCTTTCCATCACCAGTTTGAGGGTCTCCCTCAGCTGATCCGGGTCCAGCAGACTGTCGGGGTCCATTGTTGACACACTGAATCTGGGGTTTTGGATCCTCCCAAGACTTGTGGGCCCTGCTGACGCAGCTGGAGGAGGAGTGACCTCGATGTTTTCTTTCTCTGACATCCCGGAAGGACTTGAAGAAGCTCTCTATGTATAGATGGAAGAAGAAGAGAACCGTTGTTGATCGAAATACACAAGCAACGTTTCACCCCATTTCACCGGCTTGCACGGCACAGTCTGAATGCAAAGGAACTTATTTCAGTTGGTGCAGCGGATGCCTCCTTGCCGAGAACATACGATGATTGTGAAAGGTGTCCAAGTGAACTGCTGAGTCTTTGGTGAGGATTAGTCGGAAGCCTCCGGAAGCTCAATGGCCGCGGTCCGATAAAATGTGCATATATATACGCATGCATGCATGCAGATGTTGGTGGATCCATGCATGCATGGATATCCATGCATGTTGCATGCATGCATGGATCCGGTTGGGAACTTGCGAGCGAGTTCTGCATATGGCGCCTTAATTCAATTAACTTTAGGTAATCCAACTAATGAAGAGTCAAATATATAGGATTTTATAGGAAAAATTCAAAAACTAATATTTTTTAAAATAATTTCTTTCTTTCATTCTTTTTTAACATGTTATTATTGGATGCAGAAGCATTTGTGTCCTTTTGCTAGCTCGCCACACCAACATTGCTTCTTCTTCCTTCCAGGCTTCTTCTTGGGCGCTGCAAGTTTCTCCACACACTCGGTACTGTATGGAGCATAACATCTGACGTGAAACTCTCGACACTCAGGGTGGTGATGCCTGGGCCTCCCAGCTGCAACTTGCTCTTTTGAAGCAGGAACAGAAAGAAGATTCTCTCTATCAACTGTACAAACAGAGCTTCCTCCACATTCATGGAGGGGACCCCAACATCGGAAGCACAACAGGCAAGACTGTGCCCATAAAAGAGGAAGTCTCTGTGTCCACACCCGTTCTTCACCTTCCATCATGTGGTTTCTCCATCCAGGCCCCACAGCAAGAACTTCCCCCACAGTTTCCATAGGTAGACTGTCTTCCTGCAATCAATAAGCAAATCAAAAACTAAAATCAAATAGGCATTCAATTTCATTCAGAAGAAGAAAATTTGTAAAGAATGCTAGCTGACTGTAAGATTAGGTCCGCACAAGAAAGAACCTTCCACTGCAGTCTTGTCAAATGGCACGGGATGACGCCCATCTCGCCCCACAATCCATCGATGAGCAAACATGCTCATCAACCAGTCCGTTTCCACATCAGCAGCTTCATATTTATTCTCTACAATGGCAACTATAAACACCCGAACTGTCCCTGTGCGTGCAGAAGCAAAGAAGTGAGAAGGCTTCCGGAAGTTGTCACCTGGAGGCACAATGTGCACTGACAGGTGTGGCAATGAAGGAAACCCAAAAACTCTTCCTTTTGCAACTTCTATTGCCCTTGCCTCCATCGGTGCCTTCTTTGCGCCAGAATATATTTTCACTGTATTCGTCTGAGTCTCATGGATGGTCACATAGTTCACCGTCCATCCAGCTTTGACCACCTTGTCAGATAAAGTGCTGCTGTGCTGTTGCAAATGAGATTCAATACTCGCAATCGATAAGAAAGAAAATCTGAACTCCTCTCCCACCCTTTTTTCCTCCGCGAAATGGGCCCATGCCCTTGTTGCCCAGTCAGGAAGCATCCCTCCGTTCCCGTTTTGTCTTCAGGACAGGCGTCATCAACCAAAAAATTGAAATTCTGTTACCATCTTCCTCCCCTCTGACTCTTTTCATACATGCATCAGCTTTCAAAGCATCCAAAACTGCTGTATTTTCATCTCAATCATAGCGGGTAATCTTTGCAAAATATAGGGGATCTCAACCCCAGTCTCCAATTTGTAAGACGCCTTCTCTCTAGAAGACGCCATCCTGTCATGCAAGTTAAACAAAGGAAGAAACAGAAGAGAGCATCTTGGAGACGGTGTCATCTATTGTTGGAGTATTCAGTCAGTCAAAGCTGTCGTGTAGCCGTCTACGCGATGCATGCATGCGTACATATGCTTGCTGGGCCGCGCCGAGCCGCAGCCCCGTCATTTTGAACTCAATGCGCTCTCATGCAATGACTCTTCATGAGTCGGATTACCTAATGTGCATGCATGCACGGGCAAGTATCGGATGGTATCGGTATTGATCCATGCAAAAAAAAAAAAATGAAAACCCGCGTATATATACAGATCGACACCGTGGCTCTGCATGCATATGTATTGCTTGTTTTTTTTTCTCCAATTAACATGCATGCAATTTTTCCCCGGCCATGCACATGCATGTTATGAATTCGATTCCATCGATCTGAGTCTGAACCCCAGTCAACCATAGGACGAGCACAGAAAAGGGGGAAAGATATCGGTCAAGAGGGAGGTAAGCAGCCTTTTGAGAAGTGATAAGCTGTGGCAACACCCAGCAAAAGACCCGGCCAGTGACTCGATTCTTTGCCGAGCCGTCGATCTGATTTCTTTCGACAACTGCCTCGACGAACCGATAGGGCACTACACAAGCACAGGTACAAGTTTCTTCTTCCCAACCAATCCCTTCGATACTGCCTGTAGACATTCGAACCTCCGCACACAAAATCCACGATGCCCTTTTTCCTGCGCTCGTTCACGGGCGTGTGCGTGACTCTGCTCCTCTCCGCCTCCTCTTTTGTCAATGGAGCGAACCCAGGCGCCCCCCTCCTCAGCCACACCGCCTCTGAAACCGCCTCTTCCCTAGCTCAAATCGGCCACGTTGTGCACAACCACTACTTCCACGTCGCACCCGTAGCCCCAGTGGCCATCGCTCCAGTAGCACCCGTCCCCGTCGTCGCACACGTCGCACAGGCGGTCGTGCCCGCTGTGGCCATCCCGGCCAAGCAGGTCCTGCCCGTCGTTGACGTCTCCACCCCCAAGGTAGCTCCAAAGGACCTGCCCAGCATCGTGATCAACCACGGGAACGCACTTTCCGGGGACATCACCACCCCCCGCTATGCCGTCGTGGCCCCGGGCCAGACCCCCACCCTCAGGGGTGTCACCCCTATCGTGAGTATCGCCAACTCACGTGCCACCAAAGTCACCGTTGACGCCCCCTTCCAGGGCTCCACCCAGGTCAGCCCAGGTGTGGAACTCGGCAGGGGAGGGGGCATTGTGCACTTCAACCCGGCCTCTCCGCAATACCACATCACAGTCAAGGGAGGAGGGAATGCAGCCCCCCCCTCCCCCACCCCCCAGGCTCTTTCTAACCCCAACCGCCTGCTGTCTCTGTTGATGCGCATGAAGCCCCCTGTGAAGGTGGAGGACCCCAAGGCCGCCATGGGCCCCCCCCGCCAGGTGACGCTGCACGTGAAGGTGGACGGAGAGAGTGCAGGACAGGGGACGGCGAGTGGGTACGGGGTGAGTAACGTTGTGGGCACAGAGAGGGCGATCCAGTTCCCTAAGGCAGGTAACACGCCTGTGGGAGCGGGGGTGATGATCAATACTGGAAGCTAAGCAAAGAGGAAAAGGACTCATTGAATCTGCCTCTGGAGTGGGTTTCCATTCAATTGGGGGCGGCGTTGTGTGCTCCTTCCTCTAGCTCTGTGAAAGCTCGGAATCCTGTAGGAGCCTTTAAAAAAAAAAAAGCCTGAGGCGCATTGACAGACAGGAGGAGAAAAGAGACGGATATGCACTTGTAGAAGGAGAGGGAAACACAACCGACGCACATATGACGATCCCTCGCTGAAAAAGATTCCGCAGGAAGAGAGAACGAGCTGCTGTTCAAATCAAACATCCCGATCAAACATGGTCACCAACGAGCAGTAAAAGTGAAGAGGAAATATGCGATGGATGGAACATCAAGAGGTCAGGACGCAACAAAAAGAAAGGAAGGATTCATTCACAGAAAAGAGAGATGGACAGCCGGAACTCCTGATGACTCCTGATCTTCATCATTAAAAAGTCGTAAAGCAAGCGTTCACACAACATTCTAGACAACATTATGTAACAACAAAAACCGATGACCCTCAGGGGAAAACTGGGTAGAGGGTTGGAACCGGTTGGATCCCCTCGAAATAAATTTGAAAGGAGAATAAGCGATTCACATGTTGCAAAAAGTAAAGTTAAATTACTGATGTATCATAAAAAGGGGCCTTAATAAAACAAAAGCTTTGGACCATGGTCCGACCTATAGGGTCCGATCGACAACTTCTTGAAAAAACTAATAATGTATTTGAAACTAGATTTAAAAGATGTATGAGTATAAACTTGGTGTGGCTTCTAGTTTGCCGAGCGAGTTCTTAGTAACTTCTTACGCTCCTAGGCCCTTAGCTAGGCCCGCAATGGCCATAATGCAGCCCATTCAAAGCCTGAATCAAAGGCCCTAGCTATTGTATATCCAAACTGCCCTTCACCATTAGTGCTTGATGGCTGCGGGGTTTAGTCATTATCATCATCAGTATAACTTAGTCTTATTACTGTCTTAAACTTATTCCTAGACTTAGTCTAATCGGAATCACCAGATTTTGCATATATACTATAGTAGCTTGGGAATAATAAATATTTAGAGCAAAATTTAACGTATACATATATAGTTTCATGACTTCAATAAAAATAATCAGAAAATTATGAAATTAATTATAAATAAAAAATAATTAAATCATTAATTAAATTTAAATTGCAATTATTAATGATTTAAATTAATTATAATTATAATTTAACACACAATTAATTGTTTTGAAAGCCACTCTACAGATAGCTAGGATTTTATGAGATTTTAAGTTCTAGAGCTTTACAGGATTTTTACTAGGATTTTACCTAGGTTAAGTAACTTTAGTTCAAGATTTTACCTGATTTTAACTGGGAATCCAGCGAACTATTAGACCTAGTATTAGCCTAAAAATATTTTTTTTACTTATAGCTAGGATTTTAAAAACAAAGAAAATTTTTGAAGTCTGCATGAATGAAAAGGAGTTGATGAAAGCAAACGAAAGAACCGTGTGAAGGTCTGACTAGATATTGAGTCTCGGTGTGCACATAAACCGACTGGGGGATAGACATACAAGGGGTACTCAATTGCCGTCCCTGACTCCATTGATTCCTTGACCTGCTTTTGTCCTCCTTTGTTCTTTCTCGTAATCCATCAAGTCTATCTTTCCCCCCTCTCTACCCCTCCCCTTTCCTCCGCAGACGAGCTCTAAGAGACTAGATTTGGTAAGGGGGTAGTGGGCACATCTCAATGATGATCTCCAAAGTGGGCCTTCACCGAGGCATTCCCCCCCAGATGCCCCTCCATGTAGGGGACTCACAAACCGCTCGAGTCTTGTTCATTCAAACAACACCAAAAAGAACCTGCCGTCTCGGCCTCCGATTTTTTCTCTCTCTCACAATTCTGTACAATGTGAGGCAGAAGGGTCCTCAAAAGGAAGTTTGCATTCGGACGTTGCTAAATCATGCAGAAGAAGTGTTGTCATCCTTCACCCTAAAGAACTTGGCACAGTTTCTTTAATTTCTGGAAGTTAATCGATGTCAATCGAGCTTTTGAAAAAGTTAATCCAAGTGGTCCCGGAAAGCGAATTCATCGCGCCCAGAGGCATGCCGCGGCCCGCGCGGGCCAACGCGGGGGCCGGGGGGTCCTTCATGGGATCCCATGGGTCCCCCGACGCCCAAAAGTCAATCTCAATCCAGATCTGCGATCGACTGCAAAATTGACTTGATGCGGTACATATGAATAACCTTTTCATGCCGGCGCACAAGATTTGATTCTATCCAGCGCTTTCGTCAATCGGTCGGGAGAGATAAAGTCGGACTGAATCTGCAGCTAGAAACTTTTTGGCTGCTTTGGTCGTCAATTGACTTTGCCGTCTCCTTTAAGGTGCCGCACTTTCCAGTGGGGTCTTCTTTTCCGCGGGGGTGCAGCAAAAGAACAGACAGGTGTGACACCAGGTTACATCCTGTGATAGTGCCACTTGATTGGGGTAGGCTTCAAAGCACTTACTGCGATGGTATGCCCTTTCTGTCTGACAGCGGCCGTCGGTGCAGGCGTCTCTACCCTTGCTGGTGGAGCTGCTGTAAGGGGGGCCGGTGAGACAGACGCAGGCAGCACCGCCACTTCGGGATCACAACAGCCCCTCTCGTCCAGATCCACACAGGGGGGGAGGGGTTTGAAGTCCAGACGGGTGAGGCTCTTTCGTGGAGCTGCGACTGCCGGTGTGCCTGCCGCTCTGGCAGTGGCGTCTCTGGTGGTGATTTTCCTTCCCGTCGCGGGGGTACTCAAGGCCGGGGTCGGGGTCGGGGCCGCAGTCGGCTCTCTGGCCTGGCTTTTGTTTCGAAGACACACACTGGCTGAGAGAGCAGAGGCAGCAGCTGGTGGGGGTGTATGAGGCCAATCCCATGCGTATTTGCAAGCATCCGTTCTTCGTTCACCTTCGTGCCTCATGAAGTCACGCAGGTCTGGATTTTCAAGGCCATCTGTGCCTCTAGCCAGTGATGTGCTCTGTGGTGATGGGAGGGCAAGATGTCCACCAAATGGATTTGTCTTCTTGGTCTTCAGAGTGAATGAATTGGAGGAAAGTGTTGTAGTTTAGTTCAGGGAGAGCTGAGAGGGAGCTCAAGCAGAGCAACTGTGTAGGCCACAGGAAAGAAACCCGTGCGCTATCTGTTTGCATGCTGGACTTCGCAGTCTCTGCGGGCAGTCCTTGAATGAAGGTGTGACGGTAGTGGAGTGGAGTGAAGTGATGGAGGGGATGCAGAAAGGGCCGCTTGCGGGTGAGAGGGAGGCAACCTATATGCGAGATGACACGGTGAGGACAGTCATCTTATCGAAGGGAGTTCTTTACAAATGTTTCCCCTTTGAAACGCAGTGTCCCTCAAGGTGTAGACAGATCCTCGCCCTTCTGTCCCCAAATTCGATCATGCATCCTCACGATCGACCTAGCTGATGGAATGAAGGCTGCATGCGTGCTTCGTTGCGCCTGAATGCAAGCAAGTTGTGTGATGAGAAATACAGGTTGTGAAAGGGCGCGACAGTCACTTGGAAATGTGCAGAATCAGACACTGTGAATCCGTACAGTGTCGGACAGACAGGCAGGCAGGCAGCCAGGTCTTGAGCCGGTGTCCGAGAAAGTAAAAAGAAATTAAGCCAGGAATGACTGCATAACGAATTGCTGTTCCTTGAGAGTGAAATTTACTGTGAAAAAATCTATCGGTCCGACAAGGCATCCTTTTCCCTTAGATGGAAGAGCACACGACGGACATGTTTGCAAGTTCTAAATTGCAACAGGAACATTCAGACTATATGATTCAGTTTTCTTATACGCATATGTCCAATGCATAGCATAGAGCATAACATGTATGCATGTACAAGCAGGGGGCAGCATATGTATATCAAAGTTGTTAAACTCTTCAATATATCTATCCATACCCATAACTGAAGGCAAAATCCTGGGTATATATAACTTACTTATATAACCTAGTATGTATAGTTAGGATCTAACTCAATACTAGTAATTGTAGCTCCATTATTAAGTCTAAATTCTAGTCTAACCTGGGGCAATAGGCCTGACCCCCCGTTTAAATTGTTACAATAACAATTTGAACACAAATTTCAAATTTACAAAAAATCATAAATCTTGCAAAAAATTATGGAAATCGTTTGGAAATCTTTGGATGTCTTTAGAAAAAATGATGAAAAATTTTAAATAGCAGTCAAAAACCTAAAATTATAACTCGCTCTCAGATGTTCTCAGTAAAAACTAGGTAAACTCGCATATTAGGGAACCTATGAAGTTTAATCTCAAATCATCCAACCTCAAATTTGGTGAAATCTGGCCTTTAACCTCAAATCAAATTGAATCAAATCAAATCTGGATCTAACTCCATCAAATTAAACTTCTTCACTAAATCGTACTCGAATATAACGTCAGGAAATTCTTTAGAGAGCGGGATCTGACCTCCTGTTCCCTCAAAGTCTCTTCTCTCAACAGCCTGTATATGGTCCAACCTGATTTGCACTTTCTCCAATGACGGCAGACGTCCAGTGCTAAGGAAGGCACGCAGAAGGAGACCTGCTGCAGAGGTAAGCTTATTTGTCCTCAGATTGAGGTCTTGCAAAAGGGCGGAGGCATGGTCCAGCTACGCCTCTGTGAGTGTACCCACTCCCTCATCATTGAGGCCCGTCGCCTGTAAACTCAACAACCAGAGAGATGGCAGTTTCTCAGTAACTAGTGTCTCTGAGAGAACTCTAACCGTTTCAATCTTATCCAAATAAATCCCCTCCAGGTCTAAATGAGACAACAAAGAAAGCCTGCCGCTCCCGAGGCCTCCAGGGCAAAGGGCACGAATCTCTTTAAGACTGCGCAACGCCCCAATCTCCAGCTCCTTCAACCGACACAAACGCCTGCTACCTAACACACCCACAAAAAGGCTCACCCCCGCACTTTTAGACAGCCAGACATCAAGCCGTCGCAGTATAGGTGGGGAGGGGGGGAGATCTTAGGGGCAACTGAGGGCCGAAAGAAAAGTCTGCATTCCCTCCTTACTGATGTCCTAAATATCCAGTCTGAGTACCTTAAGATTTGGCACTTTGTTACCACTCAGCACGTTTGAGAGCGATCTCACCCCCCCCACCCCAATGCAGAAGCTCATCAAATCAAGGTGCCTAAGGGCCGGTAGGTATCTAAGCCCTCTTGCCACTCCTTCCAGGAATCCATAAAGAAATTCTACGTCTGTCTACCCCATGTCTTCACAAGCACAGATCAGTTCAAGCGATTCAAGGCACTCACCTTCGGAGTGTGTTAATGCCTCCCCAACCGCCACCCCTTGTGCGTGGGTGTCCTCTTCATAGGGGGGGAAGAGCAACCTCCTAAACCCAGGGAGGCCACCAGCATGGATCACGTCGGCACACCTAACTAACGTGGCAGGTGTTTCGCCGCCCCCATCACTATCACTATCACTATCGCCGCCCCCGTCTCCAAAAAACAAGAAAAAGAGGTCTACACGCACTGAAAAGGCAAGCCTTCCTAATGATAGTTCCTCAAAAATAGACGCAAAGCTAGCGTCTGAGTCTCACTCTAGATAAAGCTTTCAGAGACAAGGAACCTTCCCCCCGCTAGTCACCAAAACCTCACCAAACCTTCTACCCCCCTCCTGTGCTAGAACAAATTTGGTTGGCATCCGCATCTCTAGACACAAATCTAGAAGGGAAGCCAGCCCCCCAGATGCCAACCCCTCCGTAAGCCTACCCAAGAACCCGTCTCCTGCCTCGTTGTCCAAACTCACATGAAGCTCACGAAGAGCACCACATCCCTCAACTCCCAACGCCCACCCCAGTCCCCACGTTGTCTCTCCACTCAATTCTGCAAAAGTCTAAAAATCTAAAACAAGATTCTGCAATTTCAACAATCTCTTCTTTCGAATTTCCTCAGCCAGCGCAGCTACCCCCTCACCAATCACATCACCAATCCCCTCACTCTGGAAGCGCAACTCAATCTCCACTAGCAATGAGCCCCAGGCCCCACTCGCCAAGCCCCGGATGAAGGTAGCTCAAACCTCTTCGTCCATTTCGGGCTGACTCCCAAGCCTCCATCGAGTCAAATGAGGAAGGTGACCCGAGTTGAGGGCATTTGTAAATGCGAGGATACCTTCCCTTTTCTCATAACTACTCTCGTCAGGAAAGGGTCAAGTCTCGAAGGCCGGGGGCCCACCCCGCGTCCAGACCGCATGCCAACGCTGCTAACTCATCTGAACCCAAACACGACCCTTTCCTCGACCCCCCATCTAAGTCAAGTCTCTGAAGCTTCGGGAATCTTTCCGGTGTCATAAAGACGTCAAACGATACAGCGACACCTAAATGACACCCGTTCATGTCGAGCTCTTCTAATTCTCTTAACTCATTCGTACAAAGCAGCTCTCAGAGCGGCGTATAGTCTTTCTTTTCCGCTTCCTCACTCAAAGGACTATTCTTGTTGGTCAGCCAATTATTCTTCAACACCTCAAATTCGGAACCGAGGCTTCAGTCACGGCAGCTGTCAAGTGCTGCAGACCTGAGGGGGTCATGTTGTTTCTCTCAAAGTCCAACGTCAGCAGGGCGGTCAGCTTCTTTTTTTTGAAAGCTTTGCCCAAAACTTCCATGCCTTTCGTTCCGGCCCCCACCCGTCCCATTTTAAGAGTCTGGAGGGGCAGAGGCGTCCCCATGAGGTCAGACGAAAGACCTTCGGCCAGGGCACCCACCCCCCAGGGGCCCAGAGGGTTATTGCTGATCTCCAGACTGAGGAGGGAAGGCAACGAGGACCTTGAGAGGGCCGAGCTGAAGGCCTGTATGGAGGCTCTCCTCAGGTGGTTGCCACTTAAGTCGAGGTGTTAAAGCGAAGATGGGAGTGAGGGCTGAAGAAAGAAGGGGGATGCTTGTCTGTCGAAAAGCTCGCATTTTGTTGCAATGAATGTTTTTAAAAAGGGGAAGACGGAGGAAGACGAGGAAGCTGAAGAAGAGGGCCCCCCGTCTCTTTGAAGAGAAGAGAGAAAAACCGACAACAAAGGTTCTTTACAGACATTCGATCCACACTTGAGAGTCTCAACAAAACTAGGCCCCAACGGAAGGGAACACAAAACAAAATGAAGACATTTTACTCCCACAAAAAATCCCGAGAGATCAAAACCTCCAAGCGACACATCGCACAATTTCCCCTTGATGAAGCCCAGGACCACCCACCCAATTTTAATGCTTTACTTAATTGAGACAAGTGCCGATATCTCTTGTGCCATCGGGTGTACGTGGTTAATGACAGCAGACAGAGCTAGATAGACCTGTTTCTCTTTCTTCGTCTCGGCCCCCTGAAGATCACAATCCCTTTGCCCCACAATATCAGCTATATGGGAGAGAGACTGGGAGGACTGCTGTTGGTCTTGCCTCCCAAACTGAAGAGGCGGGTGGAGTTTGGAGGGGTTATCGAGCTGCATTCAGTGTCTGTCCAAGGGTTGATTTACACTTTGTGTCTCCTGTCATCGAGCTGCATTCGGTATCTGTCCAAAGGTTGATTTACCTAGTTGATTTACACTTTGTGTCTCCTGTTATCGAGTTGCATTCGGTGTCTGTCTAAGGGTTGATTTACACTTTGTGTCTCCTGTCATCGAGCTGCATTCGGTGTTTGTCTAAAGATTGATTTACACTTTATGTCTCCTGTCATCTAACTGCATTCGGTGTCTGTCTAAGGGTTGATTTACACTTTGTGTCTCCTGTCATCAAGCTGCATTCAGTGTCTGTCCAAGGGTTGATTTGCACTTTGTATCTCCTGTCATCGAGCTACATTCGGTGTCTGTCCAAGGCTTGATTTACACTTTGTATCTCCTGTCATCAAGCTGCATTCAGTGTCTGTCCAAGGGTTGATTTACACATATTTACACTTTGTGCCTCTTGTCATTGAGCTGCATTCGGTGTCTATCCAAGGGTTGATTTACACTTTGTATCTCCTGTCATCGAGCTGCATTCGGTGTCTGTCCAAGGGTTGATTTACACTTTGTGTCTCCTGTCATTGAGCTGCATTCGGTGTCTGTTCAAAAGATGATTTATACTTTATATCTCCTGTTATCGAGCTGCATTCGGTGTTTGTCCAAGGCTTGATTTACACTTTGTGCCTCTTGTCATTGAGCTGCATTCAGTGTCTGTCCAAGGGTTGATTTACACTTTGTGTCTCCTGTTATCGAGCTACATTCGGTGTCTGTCCAAGGGTTGATTTATACTTTGTATCTCCTGTCATTGAGCTGCATTCGGTGTCTGTTCAAAAGATAATTTATACTTTGTATCTCCTGTCATCGAGCTGCATTCGGTGTCTGTCCAAGGGTTGATTTACATTTTGTATCTCTTGTCATCGAGCTGTATTCAGTGTCTATCCAAAGCTTGATTTACACTTTATGCCTCCTGTTATCGAGTTGCATTCGGTGTCTGTCCAAGGGTTGATTTACACTTTATGCCTCCTGTCATTGAGCTGCATTCGGTGTCTGTCCAAGGCTTGATTTACACTTTATGTCTTCTGTCATCGAGCTGCATTCGGTGTCTGTCTAAAGGTTGATTTACACTTTGTGTCTCCTGTCATCGAGCTGTATTCGGTGTCTGTCCAAGGGTTGATTTACACTTTGTGTCTCCTATCATCGAGCTACATTCGGTGTCTATCCAAAGGTTGATTTACACTTTGTGTCTCCTGTCATCGAGCTGCATTCGGTGTCTGTCCAAGGGTTGATTTACACTTTGTATCTCCTGTCATCGAGCTACATTCGGTGTCTGTCTAAGGGTTGATTTACACTTTGTGTCTCCTATCATCGAGCTGCATTCGGGGAAATCCCCACAGCGGCGTGAGCACAGAATGAGCTTACACCAATCAGAACTCGACAGTGCGGGTGGCGTCAGAGATGGCAAAGAAGTTGAGGAGACTAGTGGTGAGAGAGTTGGCAACGGCAGTCTTCCCTGCTCGTCTTCTTCTTCTTTGCCGTCTCTTGAAGCCGTTGCCGCATAAGGGGGCCTCATAACACCTCAGGTGGAAGGCGAAAAAGAAGAGCCACAATGGAAGGACCTGCCAAAGGTGAGTGACTTAATGAACGTCGCTTAAGGAAGCCTCTGCGTCAGTATATACAACTCCGCCCCTGCTTCCTTGACGTCTACCCTGCATGAACGAACAGTGGCAGCTCAGCACAGTCAGCGGTCATGCATGTATTTGCAGGTCCCTGGACGCAGATAGACTTGAAGCCAATGATGTGCAGACAGGCAAATTGAAAGAAACGGGCTAGAAGTATCGACACACTCATGTACTATATTTTTTTTTTCTTTCTTTCTTTCTTTCTTCTTTTCTTTCTTTCTTTCTTCTTTTTTTTTTTTTTCTTTCTTTCTTTCTTTCTTTTAATCGTTCTTTCTTTCTTTCTTTCTTTCTTTTTTTCTTTCTTTTGATCGTTCTTTCTTTCTTTCTTTCTTTCTTTCTTTCTTTCTTTTTTTCAATCGTTCTTTCTTTTTTTCTTTCTTTCTTTCTTCCTTCCTTCCTTCCTTTCTTTCTTTCTTTCTTCTTTCCTTCCTTCCTTCTTTCCTTCCTTCCTTCCTTCCTTCCTTCCCTTCCTTCCTTCCTTCCTTCCTTCCTTTCTTCCTTTCTTTCTTTCTTTCTTTTTTTTTGCCTTCCTGTCTGCCTCCCTGTCTCCCTATCTGTCAGCCTCCCTGTCTGTCTGTCTCCATCCATGCATGTATCCATCGGCTGCAGGACGTGTGGGCCCACATCCAAAAATTTCGCCCCGTTGATCCAGTCCGTCCGTCTTCCTGCCAGGTGCCTGTTTCTCTGCACCTTTTTGTTTTGCTCGTCGTTCCATGTCGTTTCTTTTTCGCTTTTTAGACGGTTGTCCCGTTTTTTGAATCTCTAATCTCTCTGTCTCATCATTTCCATTTGTGTACTCAGGCACTCAGTAACACGTAGTTGATTCCCTCCTCCGATCATCCCGGCCCTCTGTTTGCAATTTTTTCCATTCATGACCTGCATTTGATGCCGTCCCCCGCATCTTCTCTCATCTCATCTCCATACCAGCAGGACCAGAAAAATAATTCTGTATGCAAATAAATAAAAACGATCTTCTCTTTTTTCCTCTCCTCTCATCTTCATACCAATAGGACCAGATACAGGAGGGTGCATTGGAGGCGTTATAGACCGGCGGGCAGGAGGCGATCAAGGAATTTCACAATTTGATGCTTCTCGGTGCGGACCCCAACGCTTCCGTGGTCGGTCCATTCTTCAGCCCCCATCCTATACATCTTTAGGGGCTGTTTTTCTCTTCTCTTACCATGCAAGACTGTACCCCCTTTAATTGAATTACCGGCAGTGACACGTGCTTCTCTCACTCAATCGTCTTTTACTTCATAACTTGATAGTTATACACGTCTTCCGACGGTTATGTATGGAAGGGCTGAAAAATGTTGAGAAATGCTAACTTCTTCAGACACTCCCTCTCAAACTGATTTCCCACTTCTGCTTGCAGAACGGCAATCCACTCCTCCACTCCGTTCTTTGTCAGGTTGAGGCCGGCCCAACCACTATATCTGAACTCATCAAAGTGCTGTCAGTGATTAAGTGCAGCGCTTCGCCATTACAGCCTAACAAGGTCTCTTGCTCTTGGGCCCTTCAGCTTCACTTTAAATTTGTGTTTTTCTTCTGTCGGCTTGATAGTCTCCTCACTACTATCGAGCTCTTTTTTGATCCGCGGGTCTCCCTTTTCTTCTTTCCGCTTTATACTCACACCATTCCCGGCCTTGTAACGAGAGATGTTGATGCCTGAATTGTTTTGATCTGCGTTCTTTCGATCTTTCAGTGGCTAGTCAGACAACAAGTCTGCGTAACATGTGTCTGCCCTTTCTTTATCCAGTCTTTCAACAAGGCCTAGAGCAGAAAAGAAAAAACATAAGGCAGATGTTATGGGTCTTCTCATACCGCCTCTAATAGACTCATCCCCTGCTTTTTGTCGAATCACCATGCATGCACCCTCGGACCTCCTTCAAGCAGGTTATGCGAAGGGAGGTATAGCAAGAAAGGGAGTCTGCTTGCAGTCTCTTCATTTGGCAGTCTTATGGATAGTCCCTGGAGGACGGGCAGTCACCACTCTTCACCGCAGCCTTCTATGGCTGCGACACTAGCGCTTCGCTGCTTCTTAAGGCAGAGGCGGAGAAAGACCAGACTGACGACGTCAGTCTTTTTATTTTCCTCTTCCTCTTATCCTTTCTTGACGCGTACCTGTATTCTGTATCTCTGATTCTGCTGTTCTCATTTTTGTTGTTTAAAGTATGTGAGATGTTGTTCATTTCTTTGTGACAGTTTCTTGGTCCTTCCTTGAATTGCTGACAGATCAAACAGACAGTCAAGAGATTGCGTTGGGTAACACTGGCACATCTTCTTCTTCCTTCAGTCTTTTTACGATCTGCTTTCAGTGTTTCGATTGTCAGCCTGATGGATGATACCTATCTGTTTGCTGCTGCAGTATGGGTGCACGCCGCTCTACGCCACCGCTTCTTGAGGCCACGATGCAGTTGTATTGATTCTTGTTATGGCAGGGGCGGATAAGGACAAGAGAAACAGAGTGAGTCTTCTTCTTCTTCTTCTTCTTCTTCTTCTTCATCATCATCATCATCATCCAGTTTCTTTCTGTGTCCTTTAAAAAATTTCCAGTTTGTACATGGCTGATTGACTGAACAGCGACCTTTTTTTGGTTTAACCTCTGAGGTATTCCAATCTATTCCTCTCGGCAGATAATCCTATTTTTTCATGCATGCAGTCAGGGCTTCTCTGCTCTTCATCGCAGCTCAGCGCGGCCACGATACCTTAGTGTCGATCCTGCTTGAGGTAGACTGGCACGTTCTTTATAAACTTCCTTCGATCCGTTTGCAGTGTGCTTATAGTATTTGAAGTTATCAGCCTGACGGATGATACCTAGTTTTTTGCTGCTGCAGACTGAGTTGATAGGGCAGACGCCGCTCTATACCGCCGCTTCTTAAGGCCACGATACAGTTGTGTTAATCCTTGTTGCGGTAGGGGCGGATAAGGACAAGGCAACCAATGTAAGTCTTCTTCTTCTTGATTCAGTTTCTTTCTGCGCCCGTTCCTGGTTTGTGGCTGATTGAATGAGCAGAGACGTTATTTTGGTTTAGACTCTGGGGTGTCGCTTTCCATTCCTCTTGGTGAATAATCCCTTTTTTTTATGCATGCAGTCAGGGCTTACTCCGCTCCTCATCGCAGCTGAGCACGGCCATGATACCTTAGTGTCGATCTTGCTTGAGGCAGACTGGCACGTTCTTTGTAAACTTCTTTCGATCCGTTTGCAGTGTGCTTATAGTGTTTGAAGTTGTCAGCCTGATGGATGATACCTAGTTTTTTGCTGCTGCAGTATGGGTAGACACCGCTCTGTGCCACCGCTTCTGGAGGCCACGATGCGGTCATGTTGATTCTTGTTGCAGCAGAGGTAGATAACGGCGGATAAGAACAAGGCAACCAATGTAAATCTTCTTCTTCTTGAAGCAAGGAAGCTTTTAAGGTGACCTTCAATGTTTTTGCTGAATTCCGTCGGGCTTTATACATGCCTCATACATGGGTCATGAAAACGGATAGAAATTATTGATAAGAATGGAAAAATTAAGTTTTTATAGAAAATCCAGAGATAAAAGATGAAATGAAACTTAATTGTCATAACTAGTTGTAACACTGTCGTTATGGTTTTTCTTCATTGAAACCACGGGGGAACCGGAATTGTTTAAAACATGAATCTTAATCCTAATCTGACTAGAATGAGTACTGTTAGATGTCTAAAATCTGTTCTATAAAATTTTTATATTTAAATTAAAATTAAATTTAACTGCATGCGGTATACCCTATAAAACTTTTAGTAAATATGACTAAATATTATAAAATATTATAAAAAATTCATATTTTAGTCATATTTTACTTTTTTTTTATAAGTTTATATTTTTTTGTATATATTGTCGGATAAACAAAAAATGCTACACAAGTCTACAAACACCCACAAATTGAATGAACTGACTCCCATTCATTCAATTAATATATTTTACGAGAAAAAAAATGGTAAAAAAAAACTAGTGAATAGTCATATTTTAGTCATATTTTTTTTAAAGTGAATTTTATCACTAATTTCCCTCATATTTTGTCATATTTTGAAAAACATTTTTTTATGAAAGAATTATAACTTTTAGGACGTTTCTGGGACAATTTATGAAGACTGGAGCTTTTAATTCATGTAGTGCACCGACTTAGAGCATGTAAAATAAAATATTGAGTAAATAATATCATTTTTATGAAATTTTATCTTATTTTAACCATGATAATAAGGAGGGGGATGACTTCTTCACCCCCTCCAATGGCTGCCAGTAGGCCAACCTTTCTCAAAGTGGTACCTTCCATCCCCCCCTCTCATCCTGAACGTCTTCTATTTCGACATCCTCTTCCTACACTCTCCCTCTCCTACATGCCTGTAGCAGTAGCCCAAGCTGTGGCCGCCCTAACAGTGGCCTCTTCAGTGGCCCTTCTTACCTCTCCTTCCGCGTATCCAATTTTGTTATTCAAAGAGGTCGTAAAGTGATGGATGACCGTGACTGAGACGGTGACTCTCTTCCCGGCCTTGTTGGTGACTGTGTGCTTAGATAAATCACCGAAGACGACTTCTAGGGCCTTGTTGAGGAGACTGATCGTCTTGTGTATTTTCTCCACACCTGCGTCTATAGGCTTTACCTTGGCCCACCTGCAAAGAAAAAAAAAAATGAAGGTACAAACCTGGCCAACCTTTATAGACAAACAGCTGCGTTATCAGGTAGCAAAAACAAGCAAAAAAGGGAGGGGGTGGGAGCAGACAAAGAGGGGATAGCGCAAGAGATATAGACGTGTAGAAAAAAAAAAAAACGGATGCTCTGAAAACAGAAAGCTGACATACCTGTTTTTCCACTCTTCATCGGGAAAGGTATCCTTGTACATATGAATCAGCTCTTCGATGAGCTCAGAATCAACAGAAAGGATCGGAGGTTTTTTGGGGCACTGCGCTGACAGTGTGCCAACCAGGTATCTCCACCGAACATTTCTCTCCTTTTTACATTTAAATGCAAGGATACACAACTTCATGCATCCATCGAATGGCATCCATCTATCCATCTATCCATCCATCCATCCATCGAATGTCATCCATCCATCCATCCATCCATCCCTCCTCACTCGATCACTCCACCCATTCATCCTTCACTCACTCCATCCATCAATCCATCAATCCATCAATCCATCCATCCATCCATCAATCAATCCATCAATCCATCAATCCATCCATCCATCCATCCATCCATCCATCCCTCAGTCACTCCCTCACTCCATCCACCCATCTATCCATCCCTCATCACTCCATCACTCCATCACTCCATCCATCCCTCCTCACTCCATCACTCCATCCATCCATCCCTCACTCACTCCATCAATTAATCCATCCCTCACTTACTCCATCCATCCATCCATCCCTCACTCCATCCATCCATCGATTTATCCATCCAATGGCATCCATGCATCCATCTATCTATCCATCCATCCATCCACCCATCCATCCATCCCTCAGTCACTCTCTCACTCCATCCATCTATCCATCCATCCCTCGGCCACTCTCTCACTCCATCCACTCATCCATCCCTCTTCACTCCATCATTCTATGCATGCATGCATCGATCCCTCACTCACTTCATCCATCCATAACCTCAGTTATGACTGACCTTTCCAAATCTCAGTTCGCACATATTGACATCCTAGTCGATGCGGTCGCTTCTGAAGCTCCTACTAGGTAGCATAAAACGAAGAGACAGCACTATAGAAAGACGATCCTACTGTCCATTTGCCCTGTTCTAGTGGATTAACACAAAAGCACCAACACTCTGTGACACAGTTCTTTCATCTGTACGTCTACATATATCTTTGTTTGTATGAGTGGCCTTTTTGGTGTGGATCATGTATGCCGGGGTCGTTCACTGTATACGGTGCATAGAACGCTGCATGCAGCGGGCCCTGGCATCTGCGAGTCATGCTCACGCGCGCACCCCGGTCCCGGTCGCGACGTCGTTGTCGACGGGCAGGCCCAATATATACATATATATGTTTTTTCATATGTTTAATAATATACGTTTACATATATAAGGAGTGTGCCATTTAAAAAAAAATATATAAAATACTTCTCTCGTTGGAGATGGTCGTTAACAGACTCATTTAGCATCTTTTATCTAAAAATATGTTTAAAAAAATATTTTAAGTTCAGTCATATTTAGTCATAATTTAGTCATGCATCTATGAGTCGGTTTGTATAGATATAGTTGACTATTTCAACTATAGCTATATATCTATAGTTTATAGTCATAATAGTCACTATTTACTATAATTATAGTTTGAAATAGTAAACTATTTCAACTATTTTTCATGCTGACAAAAATAGTCCACAATAATAACTATAACAAGTCATAATAGTCGACTATACCAACTATTTCAACTATTTTGACAGTTCATTCATACAACTCAGTCCTCATCCGAATCGAGACCAAAGAAGTCTTCAGGCTTCTCTTCCTCCCCACTGGCTACTGCTGCAGCGCCTCCCTCTT
>JAHBMJ010003835.1:59896-77125 GCA_018398765.1 Chromera velia | reverse complement strand
AGTACCAGCGCACGGAGTCTCTACAAACAACCGACCATGCAAAGTTTGCATTACTTCATTTCCCTTAGGCTCCTCACATCACCATGCGTACATGCACGCTAATCAAGTGCTTAAGAAAAGAGTGCATGAGAGAATGGACGCAAGCGATCGACTGGGGCCTCGATCCCTCTTCTCACTTCGATCATACAGTGTGTTTCTCATGCAGACATACGCATCGCATCCATCATCAGAATTTCTTTCTCTGGTCGCCCGTTCTTACTACAGAAATGACATTGCAGAACAATCATCTGTGAGTGATCAGCTGAATTGTCTAATCTCTTTGGGGAGGTACCATCGATCCATCTCACATGTTTGCCAGTCCGTTCACCATTTCAGCTGCTCGCTCCAGAGAATGGAGCGTTTCTGCGAGGTGGGATGGCTGGAGAGGTTTGTGAAGCACATGTGCTGCTCCCGCCTCCAGGAACCTGTTTCTGCTCTCTTCTGTACTGTCGCCTGTGCACCCCACAATGACGGGAAAATGCGATCTCATGTCCCCCTCACCTTCCGAGGTCCCCTTCTTGAAGAAAGCAGACAAGTGCTCCACAGCCTCTCGACCGTTCATTCTAGGCATCTGGCTGTCAATTAGAATAAAACGGAAAGAAAACTTTTGAGATATGATGAGGTCACACGCCTCCTCCCCGTCTTCCGCAGTGCAGACAGAGTAGCCGAGTCGCCTGATGGCTGCAGACCCCGCCATCAGACAGAATCGGTCATCGTCTACCAGGAGCACGTCGGCACTTGAGGGAGAATTTCGAGCAGTGGAAACGGCAGGGGAGACGGGGGGGAAGGGGATGGGCAGTGCACGGTCAGGAGAACCGTCTTCTCCTTCTGTTTCTTCTTTACTTATGTTTTCCTCGCTCTTTTCTGCTTCTTCTTTTTGTTCCTTTTGCATTTCGTCTTCTTTCCGTTTTGTCCTCTGAGGAAATTCCTTTTCGAGCTCTTTGAGTGTCTCTGCCAGTTGGGAAGGCTGCAGAGGTTTGAAAATGACCCTGTGAGCCCCTGCTTGGAGGAACAGTTCTCGGGACTCTGGAGTTGCGTCACCTGTGCACCCTAGGATGACGGGGGGGGGGGTTTGGGAATCGGTAAGGGGACAGTCACACAGACAGCCTGGGTCTCCTCCGTCGGGGGACTGATGCTGTCGTGCTTCTCGTTTGGTTTGGGCGGAGGAGAAGAAAGAGACGAGCTTTCTGACCGTCTCAGGCCCCTCCATTCTAGGCATGTTCTTGTCAATCAAGATAAAACGGAAGGAAAACTTTTGAGATATGATAAGGCCACACGCCTCCTCCCCGTCTTCCGCAGTGCAGACAGAGTAGCCGAGTCGCCTGATGGCTGCAGACCCCGCCATCAGACAGAATCGGTCATCGTCTACCAGGAGCACGTCGGCACTTGAGGGGGTGAGACGGGCGGGGGGGACGACAGGGGTGACAGGAATTGTATCGTCAGGGTCATCAGCTCTCTGTAGTTGAGAAAAGACTGAATCGAAATGATCAGATGAGGGCATCGAATTTTTCTGGGTGACAGGAGAGCCAAGGCTTAGGCAGGGTGGGGTGTCCGGTGCTCGGGTGTCGGGTGTGCAGTCGGACAATTTGGGTTTGCACTTCATTTGAGAGACTGCGGACATTCCTGATCTCCCTGAAGCTGCCGACTCTTCAAATGCAGGAATAAAAAGGATGTTGGGAGGGGTGACCATCTCCTGAGCAGCTTCAGGAGTACTTGACAAAAGAGAAAAAATGGACTCTCTCCTTTCTGCGGTGGACATGTGACAGGCAGCTGCTGGAAGGTCAAAATCGGACGAGACTTGGTATCCGATTGAGCTGGGTGCATTCGTGGCATCCAGCAAGGGAATGAAAATTTGAAAGAAGAACGTGCACCCCTTCCCTCGGCCCGGACTCTCCACTCCAATCCTTCCCCCTGCGTGTGCCTCCACAAAGCTCTTGCAGATACACAAACCCAACCCTGTCCCTCCCCCATTTTGGAGTTCCCCTGCCCTGACTTGCCCATACGGTTTGAATAAATTCCCCATGTCTTCATCACTCAATCCAGCACCAGAATCCGCCACAGAGACTCTGAGAGCAACCCAGTCCATTGGGGGATCTTCTGCAGATGGAGAAGGATCTTTCTCTCCCGTTCCTTTCTCACACATGATCAAGTCGAGTGCTCTGCTTTTCTGCTTTGATTCCAAGCAAACACTCTCAAGTTCCGCCTCTCCCACTTCCTCCGGCAAAGAAAAGTTAAAGTGGAGGCTCACTCTGCCTGTATGGGTGAACTTCTTTGCGTTGCTCACGAAATTGCTGATCACTTGTTCGAGTCTTGCAAAGTCGGCAACACCCACGGGCAGGGAGGAGAGAAGAGTTTGCACTGCAGGGGTGATATTGATTGCCCAGGTGAAGTTCACACCCTCATTTGCATCTGTGCCAAGGCTGCAAGGGCCATGAAGGGGGGTGGAGGCGTCCTCAAGGGCTGTGGGGGGAGCGAAGAGGGGAGCGGTCTGAAAGGCAACTTTCTCGACCCAGTCCTCTACTCGGATGGGGTTGAAGAGGTATTCGAATTTTCCTTTTTGGATCTTTTCGAGTTGCAGCACGTCATCACACACCCCTCTCATCTTGTCAATCTGGGTGACCATGACAGAAGCCAGACGGAGGAGACGGTTGACTTCTTTTCTCGTCAAACTTCTCAACCGCTCTGCACTGAACCCCTTGTTTTTCATGTTTTTGGCCAAGTCTTTTAAAGATTCAAGGAACTCGTAAAGCAGCAAAGAGGCCCCAGAAAGCGGATTTCGCATCTCATACATAAGGTAGCTGAGAAAAAAGTCCCTTGACTGCTCTGCATGTTCGCGTTGTTGCACTTCTTTCTCAGCATCAGCAAGGGTCCGTATGGACAACTGACGCAAGCCTGATGCCATCAGCAGTGGAAGACCGAGCACGATGCCCAGGTAGCAGAACATCTCACTGGATGTGTCTGCATCCTGAAATCGGTAGAACCCGGTGAGGGCCCAGAGGAGTGTGTCGACAAGGTTCAAGGCAACGAAGTGACGCTCTGGGATGTGCAGGTTTTGAAGAATCATCTTCACCACAAAGGCTGCAGAGAAGGAAGCAGGAATTAAGGGAGATACAATGATCAACTGCATGCAAGAAGGTGGGTCAGATTTGTCTCGATAAGAACAGATGAACAATGACCAGAGCGGAAAATCAAGGGAAGTCAAAACAACACTATGTACAACAACAGACCGACCTGAAACGCCGTGTCCATTGAGGAAGACAGCTGCAGGTGGCCTCCACTCGACGAGTCCAAATCGGAAGAGGACAACAAACCCCATGAGTCCCGCAAACGCAGTCTGCTCCCTCATTTCTGACGTCACTCTGCCTCTTGATAAAAAATAATCAGGCAACATCGCTACAACGATGCAAAAGAAGGAAAGCATCAGGAACAGGAAGACTTGGAGAGGGGTTTGCCTTGCAAAAAAGAGCCCGGTGGTCACTGCGGCGAGTCCTGTCACAGACACCGCACAGTAGCTGCCCAGATATTTTTGCTGCAAAAAACAGGGTGGGTGTATATATATACGTATACATGTAAGCATTCTGCTTGATATGGCGTATGTATACTCGAGAGAAAGTGTTGCCTTACCTGTCTCTCGAAGCATTTGCGTCTATACTCATCAGACAGCTGCACAGACTTCTTTTCCCCTTCTTTGGCTGTCTTTCTGGACTCTTGAGGTTCTCTTGGAGGAGCTGGGGGTGCAAAGATCTTTCCAGACCAAAGTTGGACGAAGAAATCGGTTCGAAAGTCAATCGAAAGTGACCTCAGACAACGACAAAGCAACAGCTGGGTGCCGATTCCGCAAGCGACACAGTCAAGCACACCGACAACGGCAGAAAAGACTGTCTCGCAAGGAAATCTTATGACAAACGTGTGTAAAGCTCTCTCACCTTGAGTACGTGTTCATTTTAGCTGCACCGCTCCCTGCATGCTGCATGCATGCAGTTTGCTCGATCGCGAGTGCACAACATGCACGACCGCAAAACTAAACGCGCCGCGCGCGGCCGGAACGCCGCGGCGCGGGGAGGTGCGCGGGCGGGCCGAAAGGCTTGCATGGTCGTGGCCGGCCGGCCGGCCGGGACCGCGTGATCGATTGTGAATGGAGACAACAGATCCGCCTCTCATATATGGGAACGCGGCATGCATAATAAAACCCTGAATCAGACAACAGCTGGTGCAATAATAGATGCAATTAGATGCAATAAGGTGCATGTATAAAGGCACTTTGATGCTGTAAAATAGTATGCTATTACATGCCGTGGCCCCCGAAAATTGTTTTGAATTCTTTCTATAAGCTACCTTCTGCATGATAACTTCTGGTATAAGTGCCGGCTACTGCCGAGTAATTCTTAATGATGATAATAAATTACATTAGATGAACCACCACTTAAGCCTATACTTAAGCCCTGGTCAATTTGACTTACATCTCTAATCTACTCTAAATTCTAGTCTCTAATCATTCTTTTATGTAAAAGTTTGTTCCCTCAACTTACGGCCCTTCTCATAGTCATATAGCCCAAGCAGGGATCTAGGTAAGGATTTAAATTAAAGCTTGCCAGACTAGACGGGTCTTTCGTGTTAGTCTTAAACTATCTTAAACATGCATGCTAGATAGATCTTACTTACTTACTTAATTGTGGCTTAGCTTAGGGTCTCCAAAACCAGAGACAAATAACAGTCCATTTATGCAGTTATAAACAAAACGTCACAAAAGAAACAAGCCGCCACAGCTTAGCCTACTACCGCATTTAGATAGGCATTTAGCTTTTCTGCTTCCGCTATAGCTTCCGCATAAATAATTTTCTGTTCTTAAACTTTACATAAAATTAATGTAAAGACTATACACGAATCAGATTCTTCTTAATTCTTCTCTAATCTTTTATATATTTTTTACAGATTTTGTTTTTTTACTGTACATACAACTTGAACATATATAAACGTGCGACATTGCATAGCTATAACAGACTTTGAGACAGATTGAAGTTACCAGCCTTCCGTCTATACGGGGGAATATACACACTGGGTTTCGGGTAGTACCCAGGTCATCCCGCTTCAAAGTTTTCCCCCTCCTTCCATGCACACAGCTTGACACTGTGACAGTGATACAGTCGCACAGCAGGGCCACGGCGCCATGCAAATCAAAAATTCACCATGCAGATTTGCAGGGACAGTCGTGGGTCACGCGAGGATTCATTCACTGCACGCCATTCCCCCGCCCTTCAAAGGCACCGGCATGCAATGCAAAAAGAAATGCCCAGGAAGAATAAAGCCATGCATTCTCGAAGTCCCGGAATCTGCTTTCCAATCATCTGCGTTTCGCGATTGAAGCAGAAAGTCCCGCCTTGCAGAACACGAGCCTCGCCACCAAACAAACAAAATTGAGGGGCACCAAAGACTGCGTAGTAGACCAGAGTGAAAAAGACCAACATGAGAAGGATGTCATAGTACGCACCCTTCTGCTTCTCGTGTTGCGTGCCGAAGCATCCTTCGGATGCCATGTATTTCAAACCGAGATTCGAGCCTTGGATTGAAGAATTCCAGAGCGGCCCCAACCATCCCCCCAGCCACAACCGCCCGGTGGGAGGTAAAAGAAAGGTCCTCTGTACTAGTGGCAAAAAAAAATGCGCAGACATGAAGGAGAAAAAACGCAAGGCAAACGACGATGAACTCACAAGGATGGATGTCAGGAACTGTGAACCGCCGTCCCTCCGTGTCGAAGAAGTAGTACGGTCCCAAATCCCCACCCTGTGCGTAGACCGTCAGACCCTCGTCTTTTCGCCACGTCCGCTTCTTTTCAAACTCTTCGGGCAGGCAGCCAAGATCGTTGATCGGGACGAACGTGTCCGGATGAAACACAAGTTTATAGGCGAGGAGCCCTTCAGTATCGATGCAGTCCCAGGCTGAAATCTCCGCGTTATACGCGGCTCGCAAAAATCCAATCCATGTGGGGTTGCGCCGTACATTTTCCAGAGTCTCTCTAAAGCCTCTGCCACCAAAATGAGCATCTACTTTGGACTCACAGAAACGAATGCTTCGGATTCTGATCAAGCGAATCCGGGGAGCTCGAGGATGGCGATGGTTTATATTTTGAGACTGGACCCATGTGATCCAGTCAGAGAAGTCAAAATGTACATCCTGCGCCATCACCTTCTTCACAAATTCAACGTCACATACAAAGGGTCTACCACACTTTACACAGCTGGATTCTGCCACAGTTGCTTGGTTGGTGCAAGACACCTTCAGTGTAGCTACACACTTCTCAATGTGTTCGATGGCAGCGACAGGAGACGGGGAGACGGCTCGTGATGTGGTTCTCTCCGCGCTCAGTAGAAATTCCAGCTCAGTCAAAGCCCGGCTCTGAAAACCGAACCTGTATTTGGTTCACTGCATCTAGATCAAGACAGGTCAAGGCAGTGAGGGCTCTTGAATTCTGCTCAAAGAGTGCCGCTCGAAGGTGCCTGAAAAGCTCGAAACAGCCGGCCTCAGTGCGTTACTACGTGTCACTGGCACCCAACCTGGCCGGGCCGGGAGTTTACCCGCGGCCGTGCCGGGGTCCCCGCGCGCGCGCGCATGCATCGGTGCATGCATGCATGCGGATCGATCATGCGTGCTTGCAAAATCTGCATGCATGCATGTATATCGGTTTTCTACCTCGGTTTTTTGTTTGCATGTTTTTTTTTAACATCATGCATGCGCACTCTCGACTCTCGATCGAGGTCGGACCACAATCCGTCGAGTCGACTTCGACGATGAAGGCAGTCTTCATTGGCCGCTCCTCAATTGTAGATCTGCACCATATAGCCTTTGAGTGATCGCCTTGGTCTGTTGATACGAAAACCGTCTATCCGCGCCACGCATGCCATCTCGTACATGGAAAAAGGGACTGTGACAGTTCGACACATTCTTTTGTCTCGATCGAGGTGGTTGCACGTCTGACCAGATGTAGGAGAAAGGACGTGAAAAAAAAGGTGATCCTCTCTTCCATCACAAAAAGACTTGGTTGCCATCCAGCGTTCTTATGCTTGCCGCGATGGAAGAATTTTTCCGCTCGCGAATGGGTCCCTTACGCATTTTCTATTTTCTTCTTTTCTTTATTTCCCACTCCACTAAGCGGGCTGTGGGTCTCCTGACGAGCAGGAGCGGTTGCCTCTCCCCTCTCCCTTCTGAGGCTGAGGGCAACGTGGGTACCTTGATCAGGTTCGCAAACAGAGGTTGGGCTTCCCACGACGCTGCAGAGGCTGTCTTCCAAATCCTTCTGGAGGACGTCTTCGGGTACACAGTCGGGCCTGCAGACACGGCAGACGGCACTGCGGGGGCCACGGCATCTGTACAGGAGTCAGTCAGGAGAAAGAAGGGAAGAAGAGAGCTGGGCATCATGAAGCGTTACTCGCACCCATGTATTGATCCATGACGACTGGTCGACGATTTCCTTCCTTCATCGTGACTACTCTCAGTTCACCCTGGCATGCATGCAGGGTTGACTGGCTGAATGACTGACTGAATGAGTAACTGACTGACTGAATGACTGACTGACTGACTGACTGACTGACTGACAGAATGAATAAATGAATGAATGAATCAATGCATGGTTGACTGACTGGCTGGGTCAATAATACCGGCTCTTCTGCTGCTCGGTAGTGAATCCATCAATTTCGGGGGGAAAGGGTCGTTTGTTTTTGAGGCACAGCCTTTTCTATGAGATTTGTTCGGATTGAAACACCCGGCGTGAGGCGGTACCAACACAGTTGAAGGAATGATCTCTACTCGAGTTTTGCTGCCCTCTTTCGTTGAGGAGCGTCGCTGCACATGTTGACGTTAGTGCGTACCTGTGCGTATTTTATCCATGTTCGTACCTATGTTGCCTTCAGCGTCCTCGGACAGGACCCTCCCGTGGTCCACTTTGACATGGAAAGCTGGAGAGCAGATGAACCTGCGTTTGAGGCAGCACAGACGGCAGGCACAATTCTTGTCCCAGGTACGTACGTTTGTCTGTGACGACTCGAGAAAACGGTTTGGGCTGGTTTGGTGTTTTTTCTGTCTCATGGAGTGGGTGCGGTGCAAAGCCTAACGCCACAACATAGAACTGGAATTTGATGCTGTCCTGATGTGCGTGCGGAGTGGCAAAGAATGTAGAAAAGACGCGTGCAGTGGACGCCTAGGAAAGCACAGGCATATGTCGTGCTCAGCTCTGCAATTTTTGTTGTTGCCCTTCCACTCAGTGTCTGCCTTGCTTCTTGCACGCAGAAAGAAAGGAGTGGATGGATAGCCATTCGATGAAAGAAATGCATTTGCCATCTTTGTGTGTCAGCACTCATACGTGCCATTCATCTCATGTATTTGCAACGGACGCAGGCCACATCGGATACCCAGGGGAGCAACACGTAAGCAGGGGCAGAGGGCGTACAAGCAGAGATGAGTTCTGATAGTGAAAACTGAAGCGTTTGTTGCCAGGCAGGGCGCTTGGGTATCTGGATGGATGAGTGGGTGAATAGCTCAGCAAGTGTGTCGAGTGAAGTGTTACAGACTTTTTCTCATTGGATTGTGACATTGGAAGATTTCAAAAAAGAGACTTGCTAGCTGTAAAATGATGGTTGCACACAGAAAAAAGAGAAGAATTCTGTTTTCCCCTTCTTTTCTTCGCTTTCATTTTCCTGCTCGCCGATGTTTCCCCCCCTTCCTGCATCCTTCTGCAGACCTGCGCTTCACCCCAGGAGTACCTCTACATCTGATCTTTGAATTCTATGTGAATTCTTTCTGACTGCCCTCCCTGCAGGTGTGGTTTGCCCCCAGTTCCCTCCAAGACGACGCAGAGTTCAACGTCTCCACACCCCTCTCCTTCTATGAGACTTTTGTGCGGAATTCCACTCTCCTCGAGGACCTTTTCCCCAGGCCAGGACAGGTCAATCTAACGGAGGTCGCTGCCAACTACACCAACGGGGAGTTGCAGTGTGGGGACACGTGGAACCAATACGCAGCAAGTACCTACTCATCTTTGGCAGGCGGGAACTGGTCAGTCATCTCATCTAGTCTCTCTCTGCGCCTGTCTGTCTCTCTGTCTGTCTGTCTGTCTGTCTGTATGTCTGTCTGTCTGTCTGTCTGTCTGTCAATCTATCCATCTCTCTATCTATCCATCTGTCTATCTATCTATCTATCTGTCTATCTATCTGCCTCCTTGTTCGGGTGTTTGCCTGTCCTCCTGTTCCCCTCTTCCGTTGTCTTCCCATCTGCCTGTCCGTCTCAGCTTGTCCGTTCTGTCTACCCAATCCCCCCCCCAGTTTCGATCATGTCGTCCTCACATGTCCCTGCCTCCCTCCCGCAGGTGCACTGGAGGAGCTTACTACCCCCCTCAGTGCATCCCCTCTTCTGGGGAGAAGAGTGAGACGGCTGCCGAGGCCCTCGGATGCCGCGAGTACTTCCATCTCCTTCCCATAGCCACGCAGTCGCACGTCGAACAGCTGATCAGAAACCACGGAGTGAAACTGATCGTGAAGTACTTGGGCTTTCATGCAACAGAGCCAGTACTGACCGACTTGGTGCAGAGGGCGACTGCCGGAACCCTCACGGGAGGCGCGAGGGCGGTTCTGTTCTACCACTACCAACCGGACCCGCTGGCCTCCAAACTCTCCATGGCTCCTGTTTACTTCCCCCCCTTCACTCAGTCATGTATTCCCGATGATGAAGAGAAGACACCGGAAGGAAGTATCGCTTGTGACATGCCTCAGGTCAGTCAGCATCAGGCAGGCATTTTTCCTTTCTGTTGCAAAGACGTCGTGAAACGGTTAACAAAGGGAGTCGACTCGTCTGTATTCATGAAGCCTTTATACCTGCTTTTTCTTTTCATCCGTAGAATTTGAAGGCAAAAGGCTGATTCTTGGTGCTATTTTCCACCCTTCATATCATTTCTAGTAGCCATTTTCCGATTGCCCCCCCTCTGTTTATCTGTTTGTCTGCACTCGCAGGTTGACATCGTGAAGGTAGCCAATCCCCAGACAGTCACTTTGTTTCCCGACGCCTATCTCCTCTTCCAGCGGCTCTCCCTCTCCTCCACCGACATCAACTCGATAATGTCCTCCTCCACTCTGGGCACGGGCACACTGTCTGTGGAGGCCTCTGCATGCGCATGGATCCAGACCAACAACGCGACAGTGGCCTCGTGGACCTCCGGACTTTTCTGCGGAGAGAACGAGGAGGTCAACGTGAACGCTGGGAGGTGCGTGCCTGTCTGCTCGGAGGGGAGCGTGCTGGATGCGTCGGCTGGGTACGTGTGCACAGTCTGCCGGGCTGGCACGTTCTACAACGTCGACTCGTCCACTGGCACTGCAACCTGTATCAGCTGGTAGGTAGGTTGGGGGGAGGACTCAGGCAGGCAGATTGGGGGGGGGCATGGACGTCTGTCTGTTCGTGATGGAAGTCTTTTGCAGCAATCAAGTGTCATGTCTCTAGCTGTGTGAGTGTCCCAATTTCCATGATGTCTTCGTCCCTGCCCTCCTAGCTTTCTGCATGCCTGAAATAAACTCGTGTTGCTCAATGGTAGGGGGAGAGGCTTTCCGGGTGTCCGGCTTTCCAAGTCTTGGTTGTTCCTGCCTGACAGTCCGAATTCGTATGCACTTCTTTGTTTCTCTTTCCATCAGCCGAAGAGACGACCTCGCTATAGATCTTCCTCCTTCCTTCTCTGCATGCTTGTGTGCAGTGCGGACGGGACATTCAATTCTGAGGCGGGCTCTTTGACGTGCAGCTCCTGTGCAGCCGGTTTCTTCCGTTCCTCTGCTTACGAGAGCTCTGTGGGCACCTCCTCTGATCAGACGGGGTCCTCCTGCTTCGCATGTGCGGCAGGGATGTACTCCAACGCTGAGAGAACCACTTGCTTCTCGTGTAGACCTGGATTCTTTTCAGAAGGGTAAGGGGATAGAAGTAGAAGGAAAGGGGGCTGTTCCGTCTTCGGAATCTCGCATGAAACAGAACACGCCGCTCCGGTAAATTCATTTCATTCTCAAGGGGAGAGTGGATAGATGAGCTCTCCATTTCGGTATGTTTTCTTCTGTTGTTCGGCAGAAAATTGTGACGACTTTCTGTCAAATGGATCTTGACCTTCCTTCGGGCTTTCCTGTCTGCCTGCAGGTCTGTAGAGGTCTGCTCTCTCTGTCCGCAAGGCACCTACGCTGATGCAAATGGAGCCTCCATCTGCACATCGTGTCCCGTGGGGTCTCAGAAGAACACCAGCCAGGCAGGAGCAGCACAGGCCTCAGACTGTCAGTGCCAAGACGGATTCTTCCTCAACAGACGCACAGACGTGTGTGTGGCGTGCCCGCGGGAGGCTATCTGCCCTGGGGGAGACTCTATTCCTCAGGTGGGGGGGACGTACAGCTAGGGGGATTTTTTTATAAGTCCGAAAAGTTTTTTTCTTTCGATTTACCTTTGTGTTTTCTTAGTTGTGCGTGTCTTTGTGGTCTTCTCCTCTTTCTTTCGTTGTTTGGTCACTTTGCGGTCGACCCCTGTCTGCTGGTTGTCTCTCGATCGCTTCAGGTCCGTGAGGGGTACTACGCGAGTCCCCTCTCAAACGACGCGTCGACCTTTGAAGGCCTGGACTTGTACGAGTGCGCCTCTTCGGACGTCTGTCCGGGGGGGGCTGCAGCCGTGTGTGAGGGGAACAGAGAATCTGTTGCGTGTGGGAAGTGCAGGGACGGTCACTTTCAGGAATCCACCTCTGGCCCCTGTCTGCCCTGCGGAGAGGGGGACAGGGTGACCCCTTTTGTGCTCGTGATATTCCTTGTCGTGATCACGGGACCTGTACTCTACCACATCACGAATGGAAATGTGTCAGGAAGACTTGCGGTGTCACTCATGCTTGCAACGTCCCTCTCGGTGCTGTCAGACACAGTGCTGGCTTTAGGCACATTGGATAACTCGGAAATTCAATGGCCGTCTCCGGCGTCGTCGGCCATTGGGGGTTTCCGTTTTCTTCTTTTTGACGTCAGCGTCCTTCGCATTGAGTGTCTCACCAGTGGGGGGGCGGAGGGAGACACCCTCTTGGTCTCCTCAGCAGTGAGTGCGGTGATGCCGTTGATGGTTCTTGGGAGTCTCTTTGGGTCCTGGGCCGTCTCCATTCCCCTTTCACCGGCACTTCGAAGGTGCTTGCCGCTTCCAGAGAATGCCAAGCCAAAGTTTCTGGTCAGTTTGCTGAGGAACCTACGCGCTGATGCATCCTTCTGGTTTTGGATGTTCCGATAATTTGTACACGGGCACTTGCGCGCAATCACACACGAACAGAAAAAGGAGAGGGGAGAGAGAATGAGCGGCATGTCCATAGAAGGCTGAAAAAGAAACACAGAGAAATACAGAGAGAGAAAGCAGGACAGAGACAATGGGCGAAGACTTACCCATGTGATTTGATCAAAGATACAAAAGGACAACGTGCCTGCCTGCATCACCTCTTTTCTCCCTGATAGGTCCCCCCCCCCCTCAGTGACCGATGCAACATTCCTTCCTTCCTTCCTTCCTTCCTTCCTGTGTCTGTCTACCCCTCCCCCCGCATGCATGAATGCACACAGACCCCGGCAGTCGAGAAGCTCCGGTCAGGTCCGTTGTCGATCGACAAAGTCCTGAATACCTGCGGGTTCGTCACGGGTGTCGTCTACATGGGCATGGTCAATGTCGCCCTCGACCTCTTCAGCTGCCAGAGACACCCAAACGGGAAGCTCACACTCCGAAGACACCCCCACATTGAGTCAGTCAGTTAGTCAGTCAGTCAGTCTGTTCGTTAGTCATTCTGGAGTGAATGAGAGAGTGAGTGAGTGAGTGAGTGAGTGAGTGAGGGCATGCAAGAATTTTCAGGGCTGTATGCAGAGCGCAGAAGTCAGCCATTGGATGATTTAACAAATGCAATACTAGAGGAAAAGCGTGTGGTTGGCTCGGTGAAGTCTCCTGTGGACTCAATAACTAGGGATAGAGCTTGGAGAGATTTCTTCAACAGTCTTGCACGTTTACTGACTGCATGACGTGTGCTTGCAGATGCTTTGGAGACACCTGGATGCGCGCACTTCCCGTGGGGGTGATTGCCGTTTTCCTGTACTGCGTGTGTGTGAACGGCATTTTACTTTTCTTCATCATCAAGGGCCCCCAACTGACTCGAGAGCCGCAGTGGGCAACCAGACTCCGATTCCTTTTCGTTCGGTTTCGACCAGAAATTTACTTTTGGTCAGTCAGTTAATTGCGTCAGCATTCGATCGCTCTCTCCTTTACTTTCCACTCCTCTCTTCCCCTTTTTCATGGTCTGTCTGACTCAGCGTCATTTTCCTTTCAGACATTTGACGGCCATCTTCCTGTCTCTCTGTATGCAGGTGAGTTCTCTGTTTCCACCTGCATACAGTCTGTTTGGAAAGAAATGCTAGGTTTCACGACAGTCCGGGTCCTCTGGGCGGTCGGTTGGGAAGCGTTTTCTTCATCTTTAGACCGCTCTCTCTCTCTCTCTCACACACACACACACACGTGGAATGTCTGTGGATCCATGACGTTCGTTCACTTCAATCATCCCGCATGCCTCGTCTGGTCTCCTTAATCTTTTTCAGGAATATGGTCCTCCAACTCCGGGCAACGATGGTAGCAGTCTTTGCAGTCGCCTTCTACAGCAACATCCGTCTTCAAATCACCATGATCTTCCTGTGCGTGCTTGGGTCTGTAGTCGGGACTGCGGTGTTCCTCCCCTGGGCCCATCCTCTGAACAACGTGCTGGATCTGGCTCTCAACACCTGCCTGCTCTTTCTGCTGCTGATAGGCGCTGTTTACTCACGTCAGTGGATTGGGGTGCTTCCTTTGTCTTGCGTCAACCTGTTTGGGTAGCTGGTTCTTTCAATCCAACATTCTTTTTCAGGGGTGGGTTTTCCTTTTTTGTCTCTCCGGATAGCTTGTTGTCGGTCTCGACCACTCTCTTGTGTGCCGACTCCGCTGCTTATGTGTCTGTTCCTCACTCCATTGTCGGGCCAAGAAGAGGAACACTTGTTTTGTAGATCGATGAAGTGCTCTCTTTATCGATGCGCCTGATTGACTTGGGGAGTGTGCAGAGCTCTCCGACAGCCGAGAGAGCTCCATCGCCTCTCGAGATGATGAACGCACGGCGATGCTGACGGAGCAGATGGTGTTCTTCTCGTACCTCGCCATTGCTGTGCTGTCCTTCGCCGCTCTGTTTGTTGTCTCGGTCATCGCAGTGACGGTCTTTCGGCTCTGGAGAGGGGAAAAGGAGGGAAATGAACTCCATGCGGTAGGTAAATGGATAGATATCTGGCTACATATATTTTTAGTCCCCCCTTAGGAATGTTTGCCGCCACTCAAGCGAAGGGAAGTCTATGCTTTCAGTGGACGCGTAGAGGAGTGGTACAGCTTCTATTGCAACTTCCCTTTGGTGTCTAACGTTATGCAGACAGAAGGACACTGAGGTAGGTGACAACGGATTGACTGTCAAGGCCGTTCGCGTACACTCACTGTCCGTTTTGCAATGCATTGACCTTCCATTACACTGCATGCATGCACACATATTCATACATGCTCTACAGGTCTGCTTAGAAAAGTCGAGGCTGCTGCTGGTGGTCTCCAGGGCACTCATCTGCGTGTCGCCCCTCAAGGTGAGTCAGCCGTCCGTCCGAGCTAACCTTGATTTATTTCAGTGCAACGTCTGACCTGTTGACGATGCTTGCCTCTTCAGGGTCGTCCAATCACTTTCTTGGAGTCGGACCAAAATATTTGAAATGGAATCTGGAGCAGGACTCTCTGTGCTTTCAACTGTCAAAAATTGTAGAATACTGAAAATTGTAGGGAAAACAGATACAATCATTGTGAGCTGTAGTCGTACAAGATCAAAAAAGCACCTCTCCAAACTCCCCCCTTACCTCTCACGATGACTGCCTGCAGCTGGCTGCCGTGCTGGTCTCACTTGACTTGATAGACCGCACCCGTCTCTTCACGTCCCTGGACCTTCTCCATGACGCCGTCTTTGGCCGTCTGACCTCCGGTGCTGCGTCTCAGAGAGGTTCGAAGTCATTCCGGAGAAGTTCGGGGGGCACAAGAACTTCCAGAGAGCTCATGAGCCTCAGAAAGGGGAGAGAGCATGGAAAGGAATTGGAAGGAGGGGCAGAAGAGGGAAAGGAGGAAGGGGATTCAAGGGAGACGGCAATTTCTCCCAGAGGGGAAAGAGACAGGGAGACAGGAGACGGGCAGGAGGAGGAGGAAGGATCGAGACGTTTCTCTGAAGGAACGCATGGAAGAGCACCTCAGATTTCCTCTGGCTCAACCACAAGTCCAGCCCCCCCAAGAGCATCAGCAGCAGGAGGGCTCCAAAAATTGAAATCGCGTGTTCACGTCATACCTCTTCGAACAATGTCATTAAATTCCGAGCAGGTCCTTGCTCTTTCTAATTTGCTCGAACATCCAGATGCAAGAGTTCGTGGACCGTCGCCTAAGCGAGGCAGACGTAATGCTGCAAGACTGAGCGCTAAAAATCGAGAAAAAAGAGAATGGAAAAGGAGGGGTGCTGATTTTACAATTCACCATTCGCTTTTTCTGTCCGAAAGATTTTCAAAGCGGCAGGCCCCGCTGCAACCTTCCGCTTTTCTGAGCCACTCTCCAGGTGGAAGGGGTTCTTGTTTTTCTTCCATTAATGACGTAAGCGAAGGAGACGGAGAAGAGAATTTCACAGCAGCAGCAGCAGCAGGAGGCCTAGAAACAGGGGACCGCCCTGCTCGGAGACCTCATGTCTCGTTCTCAACTCAGAGACACGGCAGCGTTGTCCAACGTACAAACAGTTCATCCATATCCGAGCCCGACTTTCTCCAGAGAAGTGGGAGTTGGTCCCATTCCTCGGAGGGCGGAGCAGAATCCGAGATACACACACCTTCGGATTCAGACGACGACGACGACGACAGCGTGAGCATCTCTGCGGGTCTGGACAGCGACAGCGCAGACCCGTTGTATGCTGACGGCTCGTCAGTCGAGTTGTCAGTGATGGAAGAAGTGGCGGTCACTGACAGAGCACCCAGAGGGGGTGACCGACATGAAAGCCATCTTAATGGGAGGGCTTCTGAAGATCTTTATTCAGAAGCCCTTGCCCCTAGTTCTGTGATTTTGCACATAGAGGAGGAGAGGATGGGAGACAGTGACAGTCGGACTGCCAGAGAAAGAGAAAAAGAAAGGGAAAGAGAGCAGGCTGATGCTGAGGCGGGCCTACCACGCCTCCAGTCTCGTTCTGCTGTGCGTCCTGGGGGTGCTGTTGCTGTTGCGTGTCTTCCAGGGGATGTTTCTCAAAGTGACGGTGCATCTGTGACGGTCACTGAGGGAGACCGAGAATGGAAGTCTGAACAGAGAATTATGAAGAGAGGGGGAGATGAAGGAATGTCGTCTTTAAGAGATGAAAATGATTCGCTGATTGCAGAGTCTATCGCATTTACTGACGGGGAGAGGGAGAGGGAGAGGGAGGAGGAGTCGGAATACGCAAATAGGGACTCAGAGGTGGACGGAAGCGGAGACAATCATATGGAGGGGGTTGGTAGAGGGCAAGGAGCAGGAGAGAAGGAGAACAGAATATTTGAACGAAGGAATGGGTGATCCGCAATTATTTCTGCAGTGGTCTCCATTTCGTTGTTCTCTTTTGTCCCTTCATGCCATTTCCTTTCCATCTCTTTAATCATCCATGCATCGATCGAACAACGCATTCAAGTTACGTCTTCTCAGCCTGCCAGTGCATGCCACTCGAACTGGAACAGGCACCGTTTGGCAGGCACTCTGTCGGTTTACAGGCCGACAGGGTGCCCTGCTCGTGATGGTGTCTGGTTGAGAACAAGTGGCATGAGGATTCACGCATGCATGCTTGCAATGGTGTTTCATCCTACAGATTCTCTGATGTTCCTGCGAGGACTGTCATTTGCAGCTGCTGCATGGCCCCCTTCTATTCTGCTCCCAGCCCGTTGGTACCTTCTCTTTTTGTACTGGATGCACCACGTGTTAACGTTCATCCAGTGATCGGCACTTCGGCCATAGCTATTTGCTTCATTCAAAAGTTCATTGAACTCTATCAGATGTGCACTTTGTCTTAGACCTTGTCCCAGCCTTTGTGTGGCAATTTGTGTAGCAAACTGAGTACTAAACTTAATTGAAAAACCATGCAAAGGG
>JAHBMJ010003835.1:45811-59886 GCA_018398765.1 Chromera velia | reverse complement strand
GGGGGTTTCATCACTAAGTTCATTATGTATGACTATCTTTTACGTATTGCATATATACACAAACTGGTCATTGGCACCTCGATTATATATTGCATATGTAAGAAGTTAAGTTTAAAACACTCGTCATGTTTATATTTTTATGATTTAATACTATTTGGGGGTGGCGTACTAAAACTTTTTGGCTGTGCCACCGCGGGGTGGCAAAAGGGGGGGGGAGCAAAGTAAGGCGTGGCGAAACCCAAAAGTGCCCTGACGCAACAGTGAAGTCGTGCATATTTTCAATCCTAGTTTCAATTATGTTAAGTCACATGCAGTTTTGCTTGCGGGCCTCATGATGATAGAGCATCAAGGCTTTGAACAAACCGATTCATAGTATAACTTCTGACACAACTATCATTGTTTTTCAAAAATGAAAACGATGAAACTGGAGTCTTGGCTCAAGAGGTTACGCAGTTTCTGCACAACTGTTTTTTTGGCAGACCCACGAGGGACAAATACAAAGTAATGTCCTACATTGAATCGAACTCTCTTCGAGACGAGAAGATCATCGCTATAAAAAAAAACATGTGCCACTTCAATTGTGATGACGGAACCTAGGATGGAACTAGTGACGGAACTATCTTCTTCTCCGAAATTCCTTAGAGATCTCCAAATCTTCAAACATCTCTTAGTATGTAACATTTTTTTAAGATGAAATATGATCAATTTCAGATCAAATAAAGGTTTAATAGAAATATGATCGGCACGCTTAGTTTCACTAGGAGCACTCAATAGAACATCCTAGAAACTTTATAATATATAGATCGAACATAAAGAAAATGCTCCAAATGTTAAGTTTGGATATCCAATTTAACCCGTTTAGAAAGATCAAAAGCTCGAAATATCTGGCTAGCACTAAGCATAATGTGATTATTCGTGAGTTTTGCTCAATTTTTTGTTAATGAAGGGGTGTAACCTGTCTAAGACCTTATACATACAACACAACACCCTAGGGGCGTTGCCTTTAGGGCAAAAGGCCTTTATATACAAGTTAATACAACGCTTTTAAGGCGTAGCCCCTAGGCACGTCTCTATATACCACGCCATCCCCCCCTCCGGATCTAGACCCCAATCTTAAAACCTTTTCCATCATATTAGGGTAAATGATTCAAAAAATAAAAAACTAACAAAACTTTTTCTTTTCTTTTTATTTTATTAAGCTACTATAGTAGTGCAAGGCTAGGTGCAGGGCCTAGAAATCCACTCAAATTCATCCGCAAATTCACTATCTAAAGTTTGCAGCCTAAATTGCATGCATGCAGGGATTCAAAGAGAAGTCTCAGAGAACTTGCATTTAGACTTGCATACCTAACAAAATTTAACAGCTTCAGGAAATGCTCCTAAGAGCGAATCCTTTGACGCCTGGTCAATGCTCCAATTGTCGGAAAGACTCACTGTCTCCGGGGCATGCAGCCGCTGCGAGCCAAGAAATTGCAAGAGCGGATTCACAACTCCGATAGTCAGGGCAGTGTTAGAAAAGCCCAAATGCTGCAGGGGAGGGGGGTCTCGGGTCATCCATACCTCTACCAACGCTCTGACCCCTTCGTCTGCGAGCCCTGTCCTCTCTGCCTCGAGTATTCTCAAGCTTGGGAGTTTCTCTGCGACCACAACCTCCGAGAGTGCCCTGCCCCCTTCCACCCCCAACCTGCAGGCACTCAGTTGGAGCGTGCGAAGGGAAGACAACCCTCCACTCCCCAAGCCCACGCACAATGCACGGACCTCCTCAATCACGCAAAGGCCCCCAACACAAAGCTCTTCTAGCCTACAGAGATGCCCAGAGCTGAACGCAGCAGAGAACAACCCCACTTCAACAGCGGCGTTTGCTGGGGCGACCTGACCGATTTCTACGAAAAGTTTTCGAAGTGCAAAGACATGGGGAGAGTTCAGCGACGCAGCGAAAGGCTGCATCCCCTCCTGCCCGATCCCCCCCAATCTCACTTTCAGGTCTTTGAGGGAAGGGACCCTGCCCCCACTCACAAGGGCGGACAGGGACTGAGCACCGTCTGTTCCGATGGTGCGACCGTGGGTACAGTGGAGGGTATGCAGGGCAGGCAGTCGTCCCGTACCTCTGGAAAGGCCCTCCAAAAAGGCGGCAGTGACTGCGTCGATTTGATAGAGGAGGAGCACCTCCTCCAAAAAGTTCAAAGACGCATCTGCATGTGTTAGGGCTTCTCCTAAAACTCCCCCCCCCTCGAGGCTGAGCGACTGATACGCCACAAATTTCAAGTACCGCAACCCGGACATCTTGCCCGCTCGAATCACTTCTGCAAATCTGATCACCCCCACATCTACCACCTCAACCCCAAATGAATGAATGCCCATCATTACAGAAGGGCCAATGCTCCCTCGAGACAGACCCTCACAAAGAGAAGCAAAGCTCTGGTCGCACGGCCAACTCAGAGTCAAAGACCGGAGGGAAGGGACCTTGCCGGTGCTCAAAACCTCCCCCAGAGCTATGCATCCTTGTCCCACCCACTCTCCTGCTACATGTCACACTCAGAGAAAGATCCCGAAGGAACGACAAACGCCCCCCACCCAGACCCTCCGCTAGTCCCCCCACCCCCTCATCCCCTTCCTCCGACCAGTTGAGGTCGAGCTTTTGGAGACCCAGACACCCCCCACAACCAAACGCAAGTCCCAAGCCCGACGCTGCAAACCCCTTCACGGTTGACAGCTCTAGCCGAAAACTTTCAAGCGAGGACAACCTCTGTCCCTGAATCCCTTCTGCGAGGGCAAGTACCCCTTCTTCGGCATCATCATTGTACCTTCTGAGATCTAGAGACTGCAGGAGGGATACTTTGCCTGTTGCAAGGCTGCGACAGAGCCCCGCAAACGCCTCACCTGTCATATCGTATCGAAACCGTATTTTCAAACATCTCAAATCAGACAGGTACCCAGAACTGCAGGCATTTGCAAGAGCAGTGACCCCATCTGGATTCGGATTCTGCCAACAGCCCCCGAAAGGGAGGACGAGCTCTTGAAGAGACGGCAACCCTCCCAACCCCAAAGAAGTCGCAAAAGCTGCCAACTGTTTAGAGGGCATCCGCCCACCAAGATGAAGCCGTCGCAATTTCGGGAAACGACCTGGGACTGCAAAGGCGGCAGCGGACAGCTGACTGCCCGTGCCCTCACCCCCAATCTCCCTGTCAAACACCCAATTCTCGCTCAAATCAAGTTCCTCCAACTCCTTCAACGCACTGGCAGAGAGAAGTTCGGCTGCCGGAGAGTAGTCAAGCTCTCCTGATGGCAACAAAACCAACGAATTGCTTTTCAGTATCAGGACTCTCAAGTGAGGCACTGCCTCTGCATTGACTGCAGAAGCCAAGGGCTTCAACCCTGCCGCTCCCATCTCGTTCTCTGCAAGGTCGGGGGTCTGCAGAGAGGTCGTCTTCTTTGCTTTCAGTGCTTCTGCTAACGCTTCCACCCCGTCTGCTTTGGCCTTTGTTCGGGCAAGTTTGAGGGACTGCAGGGGGAGTGACTGAGGCGAAGAAGAGAGGGCTCTCGAGAGCGCCTTGATCCCAGAAGGGCAGAGGGGGTTGTCACTCAGGTCGAGACAGAGAACCTTAGGGATCCAGCCGAAACAGAAGGCTGACCCGAGCCCTTGCACGGACACACTCCGGAGTCGGTTGCCTGCACGTACAGGGAGCGACCGTATGAGTCGACCCCCTTTGCGAATGAGGCGCCACAGAGAAAATGCATGGGTGTAGGATGAGCTTCAAGAGTGCCGGCCGACAAAAGAGGAAGGAGTGTGACGAAAATGCAGAGAAGGGACCCACACACGCACAGAGAGAGAAGGCGGGAGGAGAAACTTCTTCATTTGCACACAGACAACACGAGGCGAGACATTGGGAAGAGTCTTGTCTGAGGCACAGCGGTCGCGTGGAGTCGTCGCTGCACTTGCAAGAAAAGTCAACCAATAAATAGAGAAACGGTGAAAGACAGCGAGACGAACAGACGCAAGGAAGAAAGTAGAGAACCAGTCTGGACGCTCACGCACAGCCTCACTAGATGGGAGACGCTTCGAAAGGTACGAACAAATGTGATGGATGGTCTCATTCCTTTTTCTTTCTTTGTGTTGCGTGATCCACACGTAGACAAGCCAGTCAACATGTCAGTTCACCGACTGATGCATCCATCGGTTGTTCCAATGAGCTCTACGACTGCATGATCGACTGGCTGGCTGCGTGATTGACCGACCGCTGACGTCTAGATTCTCCAAACAGCGAGGGAGATGATGAAAGATCGCAACAGCGGCTTCACCAAGATCGCAGTCTGCAGAAAGGTATTGAGGAAAGATGGTGGTGGCTCGGTTTGTAATTCAGCTTGTACACGCAGACGCAGACTCATCTGCGCAAGAATGGAGAGAGGGAGAGACAGATGCCCCATCGATTGGGAATCACGCCAAACTGCCTCTTTTTTTCTGCATCTGATTCATCGAAAGAGTTTCCAAAAAACAAACAAACAAACAGAAATTCTGGGAATCAATGGCCCTTAAAGAGTGACGACTGACTGACTGGAGAGGTTCAGAGTCTTCAAAGAGATCGACGATGTCTCTCCTGTCCCACCCGCTTTCGTTCGCAGGAAGTCAAGGAGCACGGACAGGCAGGCGTCCTTGCAGACATGAGGACCTGCACAGAAAGCCGATGTGTGCTAGGTTTAGAGCAGCCAGGCGTAGCGGGGACATTCCCGCCCCGCGGTCCATTCTCATGTGACAAAAAGAGAATGCAACCTCTTCGGCTTCCTGGTCATGCTGGCAGAGCTGCCGGCGACTCGTCAACTGACCGCATCTGAGCGTCTCCACAACACCAGGCCCCGAGGGAAGGGACGACAGAAGAAGCTTCAGCTTGCGGGCACTCACCGAGAGGCCTGCATACAGACACGCATGGGTCTCGCTTATACGGAGACGGATACACCCGAAGTGTGACGGGTAGTACGGGCATGGGGGGATCTTTACAGGCAGACTTTTGGAAAAAACGAAAAGCAACAAAACGGACGGCAACAGCATAAAGAAGCCAAAGGAGAAAGGCAAGCAGAAAGATGTCCGTCTTGCACAGAGACGGCCCGCAAAGGGCACAGGCATAGGGTATTCAAACGGAGACTTATGCAAGCGAAAAACGGACAGCAACAGTGTAAGGCAGTCCGACGAGAGGGTGGAGAGGACAGAGGAGGAAAATCCGAAAAACGCAAAAGGTGAAACTCTTGCTTTACTCACCCGAAAGGTCAAGACTCGCCAGAGGCAAAAAGGAGCGTCCCTGCACACACAGAAAAGCCAAAGAGGCAGCACAAACTCTTTACGGGCTGCCACCACATGCTTCAAAAACGATGTCCCACTGCGCGCGAACTGCAAAAGATTCCGAGGAGAAAGGGGCGTCGAGACCTTTTCCGTCTCCGGCTGACCGTTCGGATGAACCCCAGAAGAATCAGCACTAAGCCGAAGCCCTTCCTGTCTGAGGCAAGCTCCGACATCTCCTGCAATGGAAAGCGATTGGAAGCATTCGTCTGTGAAAGAGAAAGACAAGAAAGAGAGATACCGGGGCTCAGGACTTTCCGACACGAAAATCGGTATGACAAGTATATAGACAGAGCCCCTCACCGGCGCACCTCTGCAGTTGGGCGAGCGTGCTCAATGAGCGAGCAGACCACGTTGTCTATGGGCTGCATAGTTCGAGCCCCTATGTTTTGCGAGTTCCCAGCAGCTGCGAAGAAAAGAGGAGACCGAGAGTCAATGAAAATAAATCAGACTCGTCCAAATTCGCACGAAGAGCAGAAGCGCGAAGAGTAGAGGTCTCGTCCGCTCGCCTTGAGAGAAACGGACGGAGACGACCCACCTGAAGGAGAACTCTGGAAGCTGTCAGCAGGTTGTGACATTTCTTTTGAAAGAGGTAAAGGGGCTCGCGGAAGGACTGGAAGACAATCAAGAGAACGGGATACACAGCGATGCCAATTCAATCGTCGCCGTCTCCCTACAGAATTTCAACAAAACCCATGCAAGAAGCTCAAAGTGGCAACCTGCACGCGCAACCTTTTTTTGTATTAGTAATTGCGATGGGCAAACGCCTTCGCAATATATTCCGACGGCGCTCGTCTGTTCGCCACCTTCAGGGGGAAGAAAGAGAAAAAAGCGTCACTGAGTGTTTGAGGGATCTTAATTAATGGTCCGCGATTTTGAGGGTGTTTTGAGCCTGCAGTGATTCGGCCGCGTCCTGCGGGGCCTTCGGCGCGGCACGTCGGCGGCGCGCGCACACAAACTTCCGCGACGGGGCAAAACCCGCCAGCCTCGAGCAGAATACGTGCGTCACTTCTAAAAGCCCTTAGAACAAAAAAGAGAACATAACACTGAAAATGTCAAAGTACTGTGACAAAATAATCGGTCGTCTTTATCTTTGATCTACATTTCTTTCTGCTCCCCCACAACCATCTCTTTCCCTTATATCTCTCCTCCTTTTTATCACTCCCTTCACCACAAACAGTTTAGAATTATTTAGAATAGTATGCTCTACTTGTAATCTCCCAAATATTTATAGGAATTAAATTTTATCCTGTTTTATCAGATAAAATATCAAGTGATAATTAACATTGCATTTAGACTTTTACTAGTAATTTTAGATAGATTTTAACTTACACACAGATTTAGATTTTATGTTATATGTAAGAACATGTATGAACGTTTTCAAGTTCCAAAACTAACTCTCCCCCATTCATGTCAACAAAATTTTAGAGGCTTACAGAGGCTTTAATGCAAACCTGTCATAGGAGACTGTCACTGGCCTGGTGACTCGCTTAAACATTTTCGTCGCCAGCACTGCCAGTGGTACCTCCCTGTCGGAACTTAGAAAGCGCCACTGTTTTACTTCTCAATTCTTCTCCTTTTCGCTCCTCCTGACTTTGTTGAGAACTTGGAGCAGGAGAGTCTGTTCCAGCAGAAGGGGGGCAAGCAGGCGGGCCCAGACCCAGGGAGCGAGAGGGCCCCGGCACAAACTCCTCGCAGGAGCGTCCCTTCAGAACACGGGCGCCTGTCGGGGGGGAGAAGCTGGGAGCTCGGAATGGCCCCCCGTGCCTTGATTGACTCAAGGAAGAAGCAGACTCTCTTAGCATCACCCCAGAGGCCCTCCTCTCTGCCATGCCGTCTCTAGTGGACCCTCTGAGGAACTCAGACATCGTGGTTACGTGGGAAGAGCCTGAGGGGTTTGCGGAGGCGGGCACGGGGGGGCTTTCCACTTCGCTCCCTGGGGATATGGCGCGTCTGAGGACGGGAGGGGCCCCTGCACCCATCAGTGCGAATCTGTTGAAACTTGACAGACGGGCCCGCCAGGTGTGTACAGACGCACGGTCAGAGAACACCTTTCTTAAATTGGAGGGACCAGGTGACCGATGGAGACCGCTCTCCTCTTTCTCTACTGGTGACGGGGCAGGCACGGGGGGGGCGTGTGTTGCCAGGGGCATCTGCAACGTTTGTGCAGACAGGGGTGATCGGATGGGCAGAAGGCCGGGAGAGGACCCCGGCACAGAGGGGGACGAGACGGAATGGGGAAGAGAAGGGAGCTCGTGTCCGGGTTTTGCGTCTGCTGGGGATTCTTCCAAGATGGACATCTCGACGCTGTACTGTCGGAATTGATGATGTCTGTGGGGGCTCAGGGGGTGTTGTGCTGCTGCTGCTGTTTCCTGTGTGGCTAAGAAGTTGTTCGCTTGGGTGAGCCGATCGTAAGTGAGTGCGATAGACGCAAGGCCTGAGCATGCTGCGAACACCCCTGTCTCTTCAAACGGATCACCCCAAACGTCATCTCCTAAGTCATCTCCCTCCTTCATTGAATCTTCTATGGGAAGAAGATTTACCCCCCCAGACGCACCAAGAGGTGGACCCTCGTCTGAAGGCAAGATAAGAGGGCTGAAGTGGGAGGGAAGAGGAGACTTGGGAGAGGAAGTCAGGTATTCCTCTGCTGAGCCTCCTCCATGTCTCTGTATTGAGGACAGGCGGGGAGGGGGGAGGTCAGAGGGTCTGTGTTGTGCATACCCCGCCCTCTCTCTGTGTTCCAACATTGCTAATACTCTCTGCAACTTGCCGTCCAACGGAAGAGGCCGTCTGGGTGTATTCGGGCCTCGGCCCCTTAAGGAATGTGCGAAGGGACTGTGACGGGGTTGCTGCAGAGTTCGGAGTCTTTTCTTCCCCCCTGTTGCTGTGAGCGGACGTCGAACCTTAGTGGTGGAACCTCCACGGGGAGTGTCATTCAGGGGTCCTAGGTAGGGACTTTTGGTGTCCTCTACTTCTGCTTCAATTGGTTCACTCCCACCTGCACCCTCTTCCTCGCCTTCTCCATCTCCTTCATCTATCTCTGCTGCTGTTTGTGCAAGGTAGGACTCGGAACAGCGTCTCTGAAAAGCTCGGACAGACGGAAGATCTTCCTCCGATCCAACGGTTGCTCTAAGGAGACGGCGACTAGACAAAGAACCCCACACAGACCCCCCATCTGAGGCCCTGTGAGGCAGAGGGACACCCTGGGGAACTTCGAAAGAGTTGGACGGACGCAGAGCATCACCGTCTTTTTCTCTCTCCCGGTTTTCGTCATCTAGGCCCTCTACAGGGAGACCATCCATGGACCAATGCACCTGCAAACCCGGGGGCTTTCCGGGAGCTTCCGCTGAAGTCCCCCCATGATCTACCGGCACCCCCTCCCCTTCTCTATTCGGACTCCCCTCCAGTCCACTCCCACCCGACCCTCCCTGAGGTTTCAGATCGGCAATATTCACCCCATCTAATTGTGCTGCAGTCACAAACCCTTTATTATTCAAGTCTGCTCGAGCAAAGACTTCCCGAAGAAAGTCCACTTCTGAGTAGTGCACCTGGCCCGTACGGGTAATCATGTAGATGAAAAACTCCAATTCGGACACCTTCCCTGTTCGGTCAAAATCCATGGCCTCAAGTCTGCGTGCGTCAATGCGTTTCTCGTAGAACCTGACTCTAGATCTGAAATCTTCCGAGTCTAACAGGGACTCAACGAGGGCAGCAACGCACTGGGTGGTCGTGTACACCCCCAAAACCACAAAGCCGCAAGTCATCAATTGAGACAGATGGGTGGACGGCGACGGCTGCCCATACCCCACTGTACAGAAAGTCGCTGTAGCGAAATACAGAGCGTCTACGAGGCTCCACTCTTCCACTATCGTGTACACGCACACGGTCACAACAAGAAGACTTCCCAGTAATGCCAAACAGACCGCCAGACGCTTACCGTAAATCCGTGCCCTGCCCCCGTCCCCCTCACTCACGTACCCGTTGCCTGCCCCCGTGCCCACCCTCCTGCCATTCGCAATCATTTCTAGGGAGGTCTTGAAGCTCTTCATCACCGAGGCACTCACCACACCCGCAGTGAGGCCCAGAGAAAGCCAGACGAAGGCGATGCAGCACATCTTCCCGATCTCTGTCTTCACCTGAACGTCCCCGTACCCGACGGTCGTCACTGAAACGAGACATAGAGAACGAAAAATGCAGATCGTGTGGGTACATGTACACGCAACTTCCCCCCCCGGGGGGGAGACGAAGATGTGGAGGGAAGGATGCTGGTTCAGAGCTCGGTAAAAAAAAAGGAACGGTGAGAGATTGAGAAAACAGACGGGAAGGGAGGGTGTCGGAGCGAAAGGGGGATAAACAGGAAAAGAGGAGGGGAGGCAGGCAGGGACGAAAGAAGGCAGAAGACAGGGAATGAGGCGTGTGTGTGTGCGGGAGGGGGGGAAAGGGGTTGCGTCAGAGAGCCCGCAAGGTTTGTCAGTCAGGAAGAGGAGAGAAGGGGCGCGCCCAAAAGAGGCTTCGTCGGTAAGATTAAGGTGAGATGGAGGGAGGAGACACAGATTGGAGACGGTACACGGAGGGTAGTAAGGAAGGGGTGCCGTACGAAGCGAAACGAGAGGGAAAGGTGACGGATGGGTGTTGTGACTGCTCTATTGTGCAAGGCTTTCGAGACAATGAACAGCTAAAAAAACAAGAGAGATGGAAAATCTCACCTGTGGTGACGCAGAAATAGAAGCTCTTTGTGAAGTTCCAGTCTTCCACCGCCACAAACACCAGAGTTCCCACCATCACCCAAGAGATGTAGATGAGGAAGACGGCAATGAGACGCACACGAAAATTTGACGGGGGGTATTCCTCTTCATCCTCCGGCTGTTCTGCCTGACGTGTGTGTCTTCTAGCAGAAGGGTCGCAGGACCATCTTGTAATCTCTGCGTGTCCTTGCGCTTCTTGATAGGTGCCTTCGATATGGTAGCCATTCGTCGTCTCTTCCGACTGAGGCCCGGTGACTGTCGTGCCCTCCCCTTGGAGGAGGGTCTGATTCAGCACACAGTCCTGGCTGGAGCTCATCTGGTCTTAATAACTAGGTGGCAGTAAATGGATTTTTCAGACTACTTTGACACGAAGCGAGCAGTGAAAAAGCGTGACAGGCGCGGGTAAGGTCAGTCAAACGATCCGTCTGCTGCTCAACCTCTGACAAAGATCACTTGTTGCGCAAGCTGCATGCACAGCCCAACGCGCATTTCAGAGTTGACAGAGTTCGTCATCCTCCTTCCTCAGTCATGAGACACACTGGCAGAGTAGCTGTCAGACGAGGATTCCAGCTCATGCAATGCAAGTCATGATTCTTCAACATGCAGTCGCGGTAACAAACTGTAGGCGAGGTATGTAGGCGAGGTTGAGCGCAGCATGCAGAGGGCCCTGGCACGCAGGGGCCCGCATCTTCTAGTGAGCAGGGAACGCCGGGGCGATGTAGAAGATGCCACAACTAACTTGAAGGACATGATAGACGTGGTCTACAGGACTTTGCGGTTGAAGGTACACATCATGAAATATTGGGCTTCACCGCTTCGGCCGAAGCCGCCGGACTTGGGTACATAGACAGAACTATATGTTACTGTATGTTTGGGTGCATGTCTGTGGAGAGAAGTACACGTGGTATGACTTGAACAGTGGGCTTTGGCTGAAATAGGCTGAAATTAGGTAAATTCACTATATTATTCACACAATTACATGCCTGAGTCTTTCTAGAAAGAAACAAACGTGGGCTAACTATAAAATACTGTCAAATTCTATCAAGTTCAACCAAATTTATTAAAAAAATGGTAAAATTGTGTGTAATGTAGTGCAATGGTATGTTCCGCTCTGTATGGAACCGAACAGACATGTATAGACATAGTATTATTTTAGGCTTCAGCCAGAGGGAGGGCAATAGACAAAGCTGTACGCACATGCTAACACATGTAAAAAATGCTCAATTGCCGTCCCTGACCCCGCTTATTCCTCGACCTGCTTTAACACACTTTTGTCCTCCTTCATTTTTTATTGTCCATTTTGTGGGCGACTATGGGCAACCCTTTTATGAAACTGAAACTAAGGCTGTAAAACCTTTAACAACAGCTGACAGGTATAATGACAGTGCGTAGGACCATTGTCCCCACCGAACCTACAACAAGCTAGCTGAAACCATACACATCAGAGTTTGTCCAGTACTATCCCCCGTTATCCCCCGTCCATGCTGCCCCTCTCCGATAGTGATGCAGGATTTTGACCCTGTCCAGCACGGGCATAAAGACTTTCTCTAATTTGCGTTTGGCGTATCCCAATCTGCTCTACACGATAGTCCATACACTGTACACACACACACACACACACACACACACACACACACATACACATACACATACACTTGCATATACACATGCACAGGCACACACACACACACACACACACACACACACACACACTCACACACACATACACTTGCATATACACATGCACAGGCACACACACACACACACACACACACACACACTCAATCACACATATATATGGACAGGCAGTCGCAGCGCCTCCCCTCCTGTGTCCCACCGGAGGCTCATCGGCCACACAAACACACACACACACACACACACACACACACACACATACACAAAAACAAAACACAGACTCAATCACACATATATATGGACAGGCAGTCGCAGCGCCTCCCCTCCTGTGTCCCACCGGAGGCTCATCGGCCACACAAACACACATACACACACACACACACACACACACACACACAATCACACATATATATGGACAGGCAGTCGCAGCGCCTCCCCTCCTGTGTCCCACCGGAGGCTCATCGGCCACACAAACACACACACACACACACAAACACACTCAATCACACATATATATGGAGAAGCAGTCGCAGCGCCTCCCCTCCTGTGTCCCACCGGAGGCTCATTGGCCATACAGACGCAGATCGAAAGAAGAAAATTGAGTGAAAGAGAGGATGAGCGCGAGAGAAAAATTGGTGGAAGAGAGACAGAGCGAGAGTGAGAAGGAGGGGGNTCTCTCTCTCTCTCTCTCTCTCTCTCTCTGTCTCTCTCTCTCTCTCTCTCTCTCTCTCTCTGTGTGTGTGTGTGTGTGTGTGTGTGAATATGAGTGATTGCGTGTTTTTGTGTTTTTGTTTGAGATTCATTGGTTCGCTGTCGCACCTATGTGTACACGCCGGGTGGAAATTTCAGGAAAGGTTGCATGGGGGGGAGACGAGAGCAAAAAAGGCAAGAATGAGAGGGAAAGGGGGTTGAGGGGGTCTGGTGATATTGGAGAAAGAGGAATGTCAGATGCATGGGGTGAGGGGCAGAAGGTAGCAAATGCTTCCACAAGGAGGCGTTTCATTGAATGACAAATGCAGAACATAGTCGGAATATAATGCGAATTGAGCCTGTGCCTAGGATTCGGAGAAACACGACACCCTTGCGTCTGCGCGTGTCTGTGTGCGTATGTCCCTTCTGTTCTGTATTTTCGTATCTCGTCTTGTCGGTTTTGATATTTCATTCGATCGGAACTAGCATCCAGTCTGAGATCGACTCGAGGTCCTTTCGAAGTCTGCCTCCCTGAAGTTGCAGAGGGTCTCCAAAAGCTGCCTCTCCTGTGCATCTGCCAGCAGGCCCTCCATCACTTCCGCTCCCTGTGTCATGAGAAGTCGCTGCAGAGAGACCATACAGGTGATATTCTTAATTCACTGACGCAATTTTTCTTCACGGTGTATGCTCGTACATTTGTGTCTGCCTGTCACTGTGACTGTAGCCAATCAAGCCGTCTCAGCTAGCCTGCCTGCATGTCTTGTTCTCTGTTTGCTACATCTCGCCGCCTTTCGACATGTTGTCTACCATTTTTTGCAAGTCTGGCTGTATCTGTGTGTTCTGTTCGTTCTTTGATCTTGACTGACATGCACGGCTTCCTGCGTGCCCTGAGAGTCGACCCAACCAAGGCCTGTAGTGGATCCCCCCCCTCGAGTTCATCTGCACGCTGTAGAATTCGCCGAATACCCCAGGAACGATCAGCCTGTCCCTCCGAACAATCTTGAACCCCACCCCCTTCGCGTCGCACTTCCGGCCGTCCTTGACTGCAAGAAAGTCCTTCTCGAAATAGGACCACCGAGCGGCACACAAGTGCTCTTCTGCCAGTTGTTTGAGTTTCTTCCCCTCTTGTTCTTTTTTCTCCAACTCCGCCTTCATCTCTGCAATCTTCCGCTTTCCGTCTCTCACCTCCTTCTGTTGCTGACGCCCTTTGGCCATCTCCTGTTTCAAGGCTTCGTGCTCTAGCTCCAGGTGACGGTCCTTATTTTTGGTGACATGGTCCTCAAATTCCCTTCACTTCACGATAGCACGGCAGCCGTAGTATCCGCAGCGGAGAGGAAACTCCGGGCATGTCTGGGAATGTCTCTCTCTGCCCTCTCTGACATCTCTGACAACCATTTCGTTGCAGAACAGAGAGGGCTTTGACACCTTTCGACAGGTGCGCAAGTGATCACCTTGTAGGCCTTGAAAAGGGGTGTGACATTCAGGGCAGACCCTGCACTGCACTTTGTGTATGTGATAGTTGGCTCTCGGCACAGTCTTCTAGCATGTGTAACACGTGGGATGAGGGCAGCTTTCCCGTCTGTGTTGCACCATGCAGTTCTGTTCTTGTTCCCTCGAAGTTGCATCCATCTTTACATTTGAACTTAGCGACGTCAAGCATGTAATTGGTGTGCGGG